>JBBDGP010005545.1:0-46947 GCA_037952835.1 Lithobates septentrionalis
CACAGTCATGTCTTTATGGAGCTGGCTTTGTACACGGGGGGGGGGGGGGCACAGTCATGTCTTTATGGAGCTGGCTTTGTACACGGGGGGGGGGCACAGTCATGTATTTATGGAGCTGGCTTGTACCGGGGGGGGGCACAGTCATGTCTTTAGGGGGGGGGGCACAGTCATGTCTTTAGGGGGGTGGGGGCACAGTCATGTCTTTAGGGGGGTGGGGGCACAGTCATGTCTTTAGGGGGGTGGGGGCACAATCATGTCTTTAGGGGGGGGGGCACAGTCATGCTGGAACAGAAAAGGGTCTTCACAAACTTTAACCACAAGGTTGGAAGAGCACAATTGTCTCCAATGTCTTTGTATGATGGAGAATTACCGGGGCCCTTCACTGGAGACCCCTGAACCCCATCATCTGGGGGGTTCACATACTTTTGGTAGTATATAGATGATGTTTTTAACCTCTTGGCACCGATTGGCCGCATATTTGTGAGCCATACTGAGAGCGCGCTTCCAGCGCAGTTACCGATGGCTAGTGGAAGCTCCCAGTTGCTGATTGTGATCGGGAGCTTTCCATACATGTGACTGATGTGATAGGCAATCACGGCAGTCACATGATCATAAACCCCGCCTCCCAACATCCTAATCCCCTTAAAGGGCTGGGAGGTGCCGGTGCCAAGGGGTTAATCATTTTAAAATCTATCCAGTGAAATAAATCCAGACCAGGATACCGCACGGATGTTTTACCATAATTCGGTTCCTCTGACTTGTTGATAATGATTATTGATCGTGTTTTCCTCTCCATGGATTAGGGACGCACCCTGGAAAAGTTTGGGATTTGCACGGAGTTGGGTCTTTACCACCTTTTGGCAAAATTGAATGTGATAAAATCCGAGGATAATCCCGAGGTCTTCACAAAGGATTTGGAATTTGAAGGTGTTCCTGTGAGGGTCTTCCAGCCCAGAGAGCCCTCCGCCGGGAACCGGAAGGGAGTCTTGTTCTTCCATGGAGGAGGCTTTGTATTCGGAAATCTCGGTAAGTTTCCTCTTAGATACCAACTGCCATTTTCCATGTCGGGTACAATGTATCATTACTGCCATTTCCATGTCGGGTACAATGTATCATTACTGCCATTTCCATGACGGGTACAATGTATCATTACTGCCATTTCCATGTCGGGTACAATGTATCATTACTGCCATTTCCATTACAATGTATCATTACTGCCATTTCCATGTCGGGTACAATGTATCATTACTGCCATTTCCATATCGGGTACAATGTATCATTACTGCCATTTCCATGTCGGGTACAATGTATCATTACTGCCATTTCCATGTCGGGTACAATGTATCATTACTGCCATTTCCATGTCGGGTACAATGTATCATTACTGCCATTTCCATGTCGGGTACAATGTATCATTACTGCCACCAGGGCTGGACAGAAATTTGGCCCCGCTCTTCACCCAGACCGGCCCACTTGAATTTTGGAAACCTGCACAAAAACAGTATATAAATTATACGTAATTCCATGATATGAACTTATTGAGTTTGGGACGGATCTGAGGGAAGAGGTGCAGCCTTTGTATGGGGCATCAGAGCGGCCCGGGGGAAAATGGCCACCTTGCCCCCCCGGTAGGGTGACCACATATCCAGACTGCCATTCAGGGACAATTTTGCCAAGGACCGGGGGGGGGGGGGGGGATGTAGTCTCAGGGTTGACGGGGAATTCAGCGGTGGGGGTGATTTGTTGGGTGGTGTTAGCACTGAAAACATCCCGACACCATGCTTAATATGGTGTCAGGATGATCAAATCCCATTATTTCTATCACTACATTGTAATATATAATAAAATAGTTCAACTCACCAGAATGCAGAATCAGTGGAGACCCCGAGCTTGTCACTTGTCACCATCACCTGCTACAAGAGAGGGGGAAGGGAGAGAGGGGGGGAAGGGAGAGAGTGGGAAAGGGGGAGAGAGAGAAGGGGGTCAGGGAGGGGAGGGGGGGCAGAGAGGGGGGAGAGAGAGAGGGGGGAAGGGGGGAGAGAGAGAGGGGGGAAGGGGGGTGAGAGAGAAGGGGGACAGGGAGGGGGCGGGCAGAGAGGGGGGAGAGAGAGAGAGAGAGGGGGGGGGGGAGAGAGAGAGAGAGGGAAAGGGGGGTGAGAGAGAAGGGGGACAGAGAGAGGGAGGGGGGCAGAGAGGGGGGGGGGAGAAGGGGAAGGGTGGGAGTAAGAGGGGGGAAGAGAGAAAGAGGGGGGAAAGGGGGGTGAAAGAGAGAGAAGGGGGACAGGGAGAGAGGGGGAAGGGTGGGAAAGAGAGAGTGAGTGAGAGTCAGTCGGTGGGATGGGTGGCAGTCGGTGGGGATGGTGGAGTCAATGGATTTGGTGGCAGTCGGAGGGGTTGGTGACAGTCATTGGTGTTGGTGGCAGTCATTGGTGTTGGTGGCAGTTGGTGGGGTGGGTGGCAGTCGGTGGGGTTGGTGGAGTCAATGGAATTGGTGGCAGTCAATGGAATTGGTGGCAGTCAGTGGTGTTGGTGGCAGTCAGTGGTGTTGGTGGCAGTCAGTGGTGTTGGTGGCAGTCAGTGGTGTTGGTGGCAGTCGTGGTGTTTGTGGCAGTCGGTGGTGTTTGTGGCAGTCGGTGGTGTTGGTGGTGTTGGTGGCAGTCTGTGGTGTTTGTGGCAGTCGGTGGTGTTTGTGGCAGTCAGTGGTGTTGGTGGCAGTCGGTGGGGTTGGTGGCAGTCGGTGGTGTTGGTGGCAGTCGGTGGTGTTGGTGGGGTTGGTGGAGTCAATGGAATTGGTGGCAGTCAGTGGTGTTGGTGGCAGTCGGTGGGGTTGGTGGCAGTCGATGGGGTTGGTGGCAGTCGGTGGTGTTGGTGGCAGTCGGTGGTGTTGGTGGCAGTCGGTGGTGTTGGTGGGGTTGGTGGCAGTCGATGGGGTTGGTGGCAGTCGGTGGTGTTGGTGGCAGTCGGTGGTGTTGGTGGCAGTCGGTGGTGTTGGTGGGGTTGGTGGAGTCAATGGAATTGGTGGCAGTCAGTGGTGTTGGTAGCAGTCGGTGGGGTTGGTGGCAGTCGATGGGGTTGGTGGCAGTCGGTGGTGTTGGTGGCAGTCGGTGGTGTTGGTGGGGTTGGTGGAGTCAATGGAATTGGTGGCAGTCAGTGGTGTTGGTGGCAGTCGGTGGGGTTGGTGGCAGTCGATGGGGTTGGTGGCAGTCGGTGGTGTTGGTGGCAGTCGGTGGTGTTGGTGGCAGTCGGTGGTGTTGGTGGGGTTGGTGGAGTCAATGGAATTGGTGGCAGTCAGTGGTGTTGGTGGCAACGATTTTCCATTTTGTGTGACCATACAATCAGAGATCCCGGTACAGCTTCTTTTTACTTGTATGCTGTGAATTGTATTCATTGGATTTTCAGTGGCTGAAAAATCGTCGCCTCCTCAGCTCATTATTGTCCCTTTTTTTTGTAGATTCCTATGACAAACTTTGCCGACACGTCTCAAAGAGGGCCGGAGTTGTGCTGGTGTCAGTCGGGTGAGAAATCTTCATTCTCTTATCTCTTCTTTTCCTATTCCAACACATGAATCCCACAATTGTACAAGAATATAGAAAATCAAAGAAGTGCTGTGCGGGAAATTGTCTTCATGTGGTTGGGGGTCCTAATCTGGGGTTCAGCACTGGACGTCAGGAGATTCCACACGAGTGGGAAGGGGGCACTCCCTGAGACGGAGGGATCGCGTGAAAACCTCCCATTCTGGGCTTGTCTTAGGGTAGGCCACCACTCTCAATTAAAACATCCCAAGTGAAATAATCTGGTCATCTTATACCAAAGTTCTCTGGAACTGGAATTGGCTGGAGGTGGTCACAGGGGCAGAAAATGCAGAAGAGATAAGACCCCCCCAACTTGTGGGCGGAGCCTACTCGCCTGGCAAGCAGGGTCTTCTCTCCCCTTGGGGTATGCGCTTATCAATGCCTGGAACAGGCGGAGTCACGTTCAGGTAACACCCTGAGTTAGAAGTGAACTGTACTCTTGGTGCTCATCTTATTACATTAACTCTTACCCTACCCGTGGCTAGGTCCCTGAGGTCTCTGCCATGTTGGTTCAGTCCCGGCTGCTGGGGCACCAACCGCTATGAAGGGAATTGCAAACCGACCCCCTCGCTATAGAGAACCCATCAGCCCTGCCGGTACTGTCCTTCTGCTGTCCTGCCATCTCACTCCCTTGTATTTGTTACCTTTAGCAACCTCATGTCCTCCTCCTCACCCCACGTGTATGTGATGGGCCTTGTTCTTTGTCATGTGCCATACACCACCATGCACCCCATTGCAGCCACTTCAGACCAGGCATTGAACAGAACAAGTGAATGTGACACAGTCTCTCACAGTTCTTCCATTCACATTCCTGCACCACCCAACTCCAGCTGCCCATAGCAAACCGTCACCGGGAAAGCAAAGTCCATTTCAGGTGGAATCCTTTGCAGTTGAATCCCTAAAGGTTATCCCCAATAGGGAGGCCATGTGCTCCAGAAGGACTACATGATGCAGCAGTCCTTCCCCTTGTAATCCCATGTGGAAGAGAGCCAGGCCCTGAGCCCTCACCTTGTATTAATGGACCCTCAACAAAGGGGGGGGGGGGGCATGTACACCCCCAGGAAAGAGAAAAATTTACTTAACCCTTTCCTCGCTCTGAGCAGCTTCATGTCTTGCTACACATTGCATCACACAGCCCAGTAAAATAGACTTTATCATGGTTCACATTACACACAGCAATACAACCCGCCTACAGGCTCACCGGGAAACACCTTGGGTTGGGATCTGTAGCCAGGAAAATGGATGTCAAGGGTGGCCTTTAAATCAGATTGGTGCTGCTCTTTTATAGAGATGAAGGCATTGTGAGGGGAGTCCTGCGATATCTGTGAGGGGTAAAGGGGGACACACAAATAATTCACATGAACAATATATCTGATGGAAGGTCCTCTGGAAGGTTCCACAATCTGGGGATAATGACACATTGAAGTCCTTGTTAACTCTCTCATGTTTCTTTAGGTATCGCCTGGCCCCAGAACACCTGTACCCCGCCGCATTCGAAGATTGCCTGAATGCTTCCATCCACTTCCTGAGGACAGCTCTGGATTTCGGTGTCAATCCCTCTTCTGTCATCACTTGTGGGGACAGTGCGGGTGGAAATCTCACGGCTGCGGTATCACAAGCTCTGGTGACCAGGAAGGATATTCCCAGACCTCTGGCCCAGGTGATGATCTACCCTGTACTCCAGATGATTGACTTCAACTTACCTTCGTACCAACAAAACCGTGCAGTGCCCCTCCTACTGCGAGAACGTGCCCTGTTCTACCTAATGACCTATGTAGGAAGAGGGGACCTGTCTGTTTCCACAGACGTGCTGAATGGAAGCCATGTCCCTCCAGATGTGAGGAAGGAGTTCTCCAAGTGGCTGAGCGTGGACCATATCCCAGAGGAGGTCGCGGGGTACATGAGGAGCACGGGGTACACGCCGCACACCATGGCCGCCTTCGACAAAAATCTATATGAGAAGCTCAAACAAGTCTTTGAACCTTCGTGTTCTCCTCTGATGGCTGATGATACCGTGCTTCGCCTGCTACCGAAATCTTATATCCTAACATGTGAGTTCGATGTTCTTCGTGATGAGGGCATCCTCTACAAGAAACGTCTGGAGAACAATGGGGTGTCCGTCACCTGGCACCATATCAAAGATGGCTTCCATGGGGTCATGAGCTTCTATGACCAGTGGGTCTGTGAATCGGGGATACAGGCCATGGACAGTATTGTTGGCTTCATAAAAGATGCCTGAGATGTGTCCTAAACACGAATGTCAACATCTGTGTGATGATGGTTGGATGACCCAATAACAAGGACATTCCATCTACTATCCATTCAGTCACAACTACCGTCTGGTCACACCTACCGCCCAGTCACATCTACTGTCCAGTCACACCCACCGCCCAGTCACACCTACCGCCCAGTCACATCTACCGCCCAGTCACACCTACCGCCCAGTCACATCTACCGCCCAGTCACACCTACCGCCCAGTCACATCTACTGTCCAGTCACACCCACCGCCCAGTCACACCTACCGCCCAGTCACATCTACCGCCCAGTCACACCCACCGCCCAGTCACATCTACTGTCCAGTCACACCCACCGCCCAGTCACATCTACCGCCCAGTCACACCCACCGCCCAGTCACATCTACTGTCCAGTCACACCCACCGCCCAGTCACACCTACCGCCCAGTCACATCTACCGCCCAGTCACACCTACCGCCCGGTCACACCCACCGTCCAGTCACACCTACCGCCCAGTCACATCTACCGCCCAGTCACACCTACCGCCCAGTCACATCTACTGTCCAGTCACACCCACCGCCCAGTCACACCTACCGCCCAGTCACATCTACCGCCCAGTCACCCCTACCGCCCGGTCACACCCACCGTCCAGTCACACCTACCGCCCAGTCACATCTACCGCCCAGTCACACCTACCGCCCAGTCACATCTACTGTCCAGTCACACCCACCGCCCAGTCACACCCACCGCCCAGTCACATCTACTGTCCAGTCACACCCACCGCCCAGTCACACCTACCGCCCAGTCACACCCACCGCCCAGTCACATCTACTGTCCAGTCACACCCACCGCCCAGTCACCCCTACCGCCCGGTCACACCCACCGTCCGGTCACACCTACCGCCCAGTCACACCTACCGCCCAGTCACATCTACCGTCCAGTCACACCTACCGCCCAGTCACATCTACTGTCCAGTCACACCCACCGCCCAGTCACACCTACCGCCCAGTCACATCTATTGTCCAGTCACACCTACCGCCCAGTCACACCCACCGCCCAGTCACACCCACCGCCCAGTCACATCTACTGTCCAGTCACACCCACCGCCCAGTCACACCTACCGCCCAGTCACATCTACCGCCCAGTCACCCCTACTGCCCGGTCACACCCACCGTCCGGTCACACCTACCGCCCAGTCACCCCTACCGCCCGGTCACACCCACCACCCGGTCACACCCACCGTCCAGTCACACCCACCGCCCAGTCACATCTACTGTCCAGTCACACCTAGCGCCCAGTCACCCCTACCGCCCGGTCACACCCACCACCCAGTCACACCCACCGTCCAGTCACACCTACCGCCCACTCACACCCCCCGTCCAGTCACACCCACCGTCCAGTCACACCCACCGCCCAGTCACACCCACCGCCCAGTCACACCCACCGCCCACTCACACCCCCCGTCCAGTCACACCCACTGTCCAGTCACACCCACCGCCCAGTCACACTCACCGTCCAGTCACACCCACCGCCCAGTCACACCCACCGCCCAGTCACACTCACCGTCCAGTCACACTCACCGTCCAGTCACACCTACTACCGCCCAGTC
The DNA here is from genome assembly GCA_037952835.1 of Lithobates septentrionalis. Lineage (NCBI taxonomy): Eukaryota > Metazoa > Chordata > Amphibia > Anura > Ranidae > Lithobates > Lithobates septentrionalis. The sequence continues at coordinate 7,417 of JBBDGP010005545.1, forward strand.
ACACCTACCACCCAGTCACACCTACCACCCAGTCACACCTACCGCCCAGTCACACCTACCGCCCAGTCACACCCACCGCCCACTCACACCCCCCGTCCAGTCACACCCACTGTCCACTCACACCCCCCGTCCAGTCACACCCACCGCCCAGTCACACTCACCGTCCAGTCACACCTACTACCGCCCAGTCACACCTACCGCCCAGTCACACCCACCGTCCAGTCACACCCACTGTCCAGTCACACCCACCGTCCAGTCACACCCACTGTCCAGTCACACCCACCGTCCAGTCACACCCACCGTCCAGTCACACCCACTGTCCAGTCACACCCACCGTCCAGTCACACCCACTGTCCAGTCACACCCACTGTCCAGTCACACCCACTGTCCAGTCACACCCACTGTCCAGTCACACCTACCGCCCAGTCACACCCACCGCCCGGTCTGTCAGGAAGTTTGAATGATTAATCAAGTCAGTGATATCAACTAATTAATCGATATACAGCAGTGCTTTCAGCTGGCTAATTAGCATAAAATAAAGAAATAAATAAATACAGCTACACTGACGGGTAATTTCCTGAATTCTATGTAGAGATTTTTAAACACAATAAAGTTGTATGAAAGTTTGGACTACAAAAAATAAAGTATTTACCAATCAATTCACTAACAATCCCATCTATCAGTCTGATTTCTCGTATGACATCGTTAAATGAATGCAGCCATGACAATAATTAGTACGGCTAAAGAGCCCAGGAATGAGGATGAATTAGATCACTTTCCACTCACCACCCTACAGAGTACAAACAATTGGACTGAACCAGAAGACAACCAGGTCCAGCCAACCAGGTCCACCCAATCAGGTCCACCCAACCAGGTCCACCCAACCAGGTCCACCCAACCAGGTCCACCCAGCCAGGTCCACCCAACCAGGTCCACCCAACCATGTCCACCCAACCAGGTCCACCCAACCATGTCCACCCAACCAGGTCCACCTAACCAGGTCCACCCAACCAGGTCCACCCAGCCAGGTCCACCCAACCAGGTCCACCCAGCCAGGTCCACCCAACCAGGTCCACCCAACCAGGTCCACCCAACCAGGTCCACCCAACCAGGTCCACCCAGCCAGGTCCACCCAACCAGGTCCACCCAACCAGGTCCACCCAACCAGGTCCACCCAACCAGGTCCACCCAACCAGGTCCATCCAACCAGGTCCACCCAACCAGGTCCACCCAACCAGGTCCACCCAGCCAGACCTTCTCCTCGGGTCCTTCTGCAGCAGAATGAAAGGGAAGAGTCAATGCAGCTTCAATACATTACTGAAGGAGTTGTAGAGGCAGAAAATGCATTAAGATAAAATACCTTCTGTGTGTAGTAGACCCCCCCCAAGCACCCCCCAATTACCTACCTGAGCCCCTTCTCTCTCCAGCGATGTCCACGATCCCCTCAGCCATCCAGTACACTCCTCCTGATTGGCTGAGAGAGCAGCAGCGCTATTGGCTCCCACGGCTGTCAATCAAAATCAGCCAGCCAATCAGGGGAGAGAGGGGGCAGGGCCAGGTCGGGGCTCTGTGTGCGAATGGATACACGGAGCTCTGACTCAGCTTGGGTGACCCCTGTAGCAAGCTGCTGGCTGAGGGGCACTCGATAGGAGGGAGGGGCCAGGAGCAGCAAAGAGGGACCCGAGAAGAGGAGGATCAGGGCCACACTGTGCAAAACCAACTGCATAGAGGAGGGAAGTGTGACATGTTTGTTATTCACAATCACTTTAATGCTGAGGTGGAGATGATCCCGGTGAATAAAATATAATGTCTAAAATCTATTATAGAAAATAATGAAGCACACAGGCAGTTCAATTCAGAAGTGAGAGGGAAGGTAGTGAGGAACATATTGTGTGATCCTGGCTGGGACCAGCGAGTCAGGACTTTGTAGTCACCACATGTGATTCCATTCTGCACCCTCCAATGTGATTTCATTCTTCACCCTCCAATGTGATTCCATTCTTCACCCTCCAATGTGATTCCATTCTGCACCCTCCAATGTGATTCCATTCTGCACCCTCCAATGTGATTCCATTCTGCACCCTCCAATGTGATTCCATTCTGCACCCTCCAATGTGATTCCATTCTGCTCCCTCCAATGTGATTCCATTCTGCACCCTCCAATGTGATTCCATTCTGCTCCCTCCAATGTGATTCCATTCTGCTCCCTCCAATGTGATTCCATTCTGCACCCTCCAATGTGATTCCATTCTGCTCCCTCCAATGTGATTCCATTCTGCTCCCTCCAATGTGATTCCATTCTGCACCCTCCAATGTGATTCCATTCTGCACCCTCCAATGTGATTCCATTCTGCACCCTCCAATGTGATTCCATTCTTCAACCTCCAATGTGATTCCATTCTGCACCCTCCAATGTGATTCCATTCTGCACCCTCCAATGTGATTCCATTCTGCACCCCCCAATGTGATTCCATTCTGCTCCCTCCAATGTGATTCCATTCTGCTCCCTCCAATGTGATTCCATTCTGCACCCTCCAATGTGATTCCATTCTGCACCCTCCAATGTGATTCCATTCTGCACCCTCCAATGTGATTCCATTCTGCACCCCCCAATGTGATTCCATTCTGCACCCCCCAATGTGATTCCATTCTGCTCCCTCCAATGTGATTCCATTCTTCACCCTCCAATGTGATTCCATTCTGCACCCTCCAATGTGATTCCATTCTGCACCCTCCAATGTGATTCCATTCTGCACCCCCCAATGTGATTCCATTCTGCACCCTCCAATGTGATTCCATTCTGCTCCCTCCAATGTGATTCCATTCTTCACCCTCCAATGTGATTCCATTCTGCACCCTCCAATGTGATTCCATTCTGCACCCCCCAATGTGATTCCATTCTTCACCCTCCAATGTGATTCCATTCTGCTCCCTCCAATGTGATTCCATTCTGCACCCTCCAATGTGATTCCATTCTGCACCCCCCAATGTGATTCCATTCTTCACCCTCCAATGTGATTCCATTCTGCTCCCTCCAATGTGATTCCATTCTGCACCCCCCAATGTGATTCCATTCTGCACCCTCCAATGTGATTCCATTCTGCACCCCCCAATGTGATTCCATTCTGCACCCTCCAATGTGATTCCATTCTGCACCCCCCAATGTGATTCCATTCTGCACCCTCCAATGTGATTCCAGTCTGCACCCTCCAATGTGATTCCATTCTGCACCCCCCAATGTGATTCCATTCTGCACCCTCCAATGTGATTCCATTCTGCACCCCCCAATGTGATTCCATTCTGCACTCTCCAATGTGATTCCATTCTGCACCCTCCAATGTGATTCCATTCTGCACCCTCCAATGTGATTCCATTCTGCACCCCCCAATGTGATTCCATTCTGCACCCTCCAATGTGATTCCATTCTGCACCCTCCAATGTAATTCCATTCTTCACCCTCCAATGTGATTCCATTCTTCACCCTCCAATGTGATTCCATTCTGCACCCTCCAATGTGATTCCATTCTGCACCCCCCAATGTGATTCCATTCTGCACCCTCCAATGTGATTCCATTCTGCTCCCTCCAATGTGATTCCATTCTGCACCCTCCAATGTGATTCCATTCTGCACCCCCCAATGTGATTCCATTCTGCACCCTCCAATGTGATTCCAGTCTGCACCCTCCAATGTGATTCCATTCTGCACCCTCCAATGTGATTCCATTCTGCACCCTCCAATGTGATTCCATTCTGCACCCTCCAATGTGATTCCATTCTGCACCCTCCAATGTGATTCCATTCTGCACCCTCCAATGTGATTCCATTCTGCACCCTCCAATGTGATTCCATTCTGCACCCTCCAATGTGATTCCATTCTTCACCCTCCAATGTGATTCCATTCTTCACCCTCCAATGTGATTCCATTCTTCACCCTCCAATGTGATTCCATTCTGCACCCTCCAATGTGATTCCATTCTGCACCCCCCAATGTGATTCCATTCTGCACCCTCCAATGTGATTCCATTCTGCACCCTCCAATGTGATTCCATTCTGCACCCTCCAATGTGATTCCATTCTGCACCCTCCAATGTGATTCCATTCTGCTCCCTCCAATGTGATTCCATTCTGCTCCCCCCAATGTGATTCCATTCTGCACCCTCCAATGTGATTCCATTCTGCTCCCTCCAATGTGATTTCATTCTTCACCCTCCAATGTGATTCCATTCTGCACCCTCCAATGTGATTTCATTCTTCACCCTCCAATGTGATTCCATTCTTCACCCTCCAATGTGATTCCATTCTGCACCCTCCAATGTGATTCCATTCTGCACCCTCCAATGTGATTCCATTCTGCACCCTCCAATGTGATTCCATTCTGCACCCTCCAATGTGATTCCATTCTGCACCCCCCAATGTGATTCCATTCTGCACCCCCCAATGTGATTCCATTCTGCACCCTCCAATGTGATTCCATTCTGCACCCTCCAATGTGATTCCATTCTGCACCCTCCAATGTGATTCCATTCTGCACCCTCCAATGTGATTCCATTCTGCACCCTCCAATGTGATTCCATTCTGCACCCTCCAATGTGATTCCATTCTTCACCCTCCAATGTGATTCCATTCTGCACCCTCCAATGTGATTCCATTCTGCACCCTCCAATGTGATTCCATTCTGCACCCTCCAATGTGATTCCATTCTGCACCCTCCAATGTGATTCCAGTCTGCACCCTCCAATGTGATTCCATTCTGCACCCTCCAATGTGATTCCATTCTGCACCCTCCAATGTGATTCCATTCTGCACCCTCCAATGTGATTCCATTCTGCACCCCCCAATGTGATTCCATTCTGCACCCTCCAATGTGATTCCATTCTTCACCCTCCAATGTGATTCCATTCTGCACCCCCCAATGTGATTCCATTCTGCTCCCTCCAATGTGATTCCATTCTTCACCCTCCAATGTGATTCCATTCTTCACCCTCCAATGTGATTCCATTCTGCACCCTCCAATGTGATTCCATTCTGCACCCTCCAATGTGATTCCATTCTGCTCCCTCCAATGTGATTCCATTCTGCACCCTCCAATGTGATTCCATTCTGCTCCCTCCAATGTGATTCCATTCTGCACCCTCCAATGTGATTCCATTCTGCTCCCTCCAATGTGATTCCAATCTGCACCCTCCAATGTGATTCCATTCTGCTCCCTCCAATGTGATTCCATTCTGCACCCTCCAATGTGATTCCATTCTGCACCCTCCAATGTGATTCCATTCTGCTCCCTCCAATGTGATTCCATTCTGCACCCTCCAATGTGATTCCATTCTGCTCCCTCCAATGTGATTCCATTCTGCTCCCTCCAATGTGATTCCATTCTGCTCCCTCCAATGTGATTCCATTCTGCACCCTCCAATGTGATTCCATTCTGCACCCTCCAATGTGATTCCATTCTGCTCCCTCCAATGTGATTCCATTCTGCACCCTCCAATGTGATTCCAGTCTGCACCCTCCAATGTGATTCCATTCTGCACCCCCCAATGTGATTCCATTCTGCACCCTCCAATGTGATTCCATTCTGCACCCTCCAATGTGATTCCAGTCTGCACCCTCCAATGTGATTCCATTCTGCACCCTCCAATGTGATTCCATTCTGCACCCTCCAATGTGATTCCATTCTGCACCCTCCAATGTGATTCCATTCTGCACCCCCCAATGTGATTCCATTCTGCACCCTCCAATGTGATTCCATTCTTCACCCTCCAATGTGATTCCATTCTGCTCCCTCCAATGTGATTCCATTCTGCACCCTCCAATGTGATTCCATTCTGCTCCCTCCAATGTGATTCCATTCTGCTCCCTCCAATGTGATTCCATTCTGCACCCTCCAATGTGATTCCATTCTGCTCCCTCCAATGTGATTCCATTCTGCACCCTCCAATGTGATTCCAGTCTGCACCCTCCAATGTGATTCCATTCTGCACCCCCCAATGTGATTCCATTCTGCACCCTCCAATGTGATTCCATTCTGCACCCTCCAATGTGATTCCAGTCTGCACCCTCCAATGTGATTCCATTCTGCACCCTCCAATGTGATTCCATTCTGCACCCTCCAATGTGATTCCATTCTTCACCCTCCAATGTGATTCCATTCTGCACCCTCCAATGTGATTCCATTCTGCTCCCTCCAATGTGATTCCATTCTGCTCCCTCCAATGTGATTCCATTCTGCACCCTCCAATGTGATTCCATTCTGCTCCCTCCAATGTGATTCCATTCTGCTCCCTCCAATGTGATTCCATTCTGCTCCCTCCAATGTGATTCCATTCTGCACCCTCCAATGTGATTCCATTCTGCTCCCTCCAATGTGATTCCATTCTGCACCCTCCAATGTGATTCCATTCTGCACCCTCCAATGTGATTCCAGTCTGCACCCTCCAATGTGATTCCATTCTGCACCCCCCAATGTGATTCCATTCTGCACCCTCCAATGTGATTCCATTCTGCACCCTCCAATGTGATTCCATTCTGCACCCTCCAATGTGATTCCATTCTGCTCCCTCCAATGTGATTCCATTCTGCTCCCTCCAATGTGATTCCATTCTGCACCCTCCAATGTGATTCCATTCTGCACCCTCCAATGTGATTCCATTCTGCTCCCTCCAATGTGATTCCATTCTGCTCCCTCCAATGTGATTCCATTCTGCACCCTCCAATGTGATTCCATTCTGCACTCCCCAATGTGATTCCATTCTGCACCCTCCAATGTGATTCCATTCTGCACTCCCCAATGTGATTCCATTCTGCACCCTCCAATGTGATTCCAGTCTGCACCCTCCAATGTGATTCCATTCTTCAACCTCCAATGTGATTCCATTCTGCACCCTCCAATGTGATTCCATTCTGCACCCTCCAATGTGATTCCATTCTTCACCCTCCAATGTGATTCCATTCTGCACCCCCCAATGTGATTCCATTCTGCACCCTCCAATGTGATTCCATTCTGCACCCTCCAATGTGATTCCATTCTGCACCCTCCAATGTGATTCCATTCTTCACCCTCCAATGTGATTCCATTCTGCACCCCCCAATGTGATTCCATTCTGCACCCTCCAATGTGATTCCATTCTGCACCCTCCAATGTGATTCCATTCTGCACCCTCCAATGTGATTCCATTCTGCACCCTCCAATGTGATTCCATTCTGCTCCCTCCAATGTGATTCCAATCTGCACCCTCCAATGTGATTCCATTCTGCTCCCTCCATTGTGATTCCATTCTGCACCCCCCAATGTGATTCCATTCTGCACCCTCCAATGTGATTCCAGTCTGCACCCTCCAATGTGATTCCATTCTGCACCCCCCAATGTGATTCCATTCTGCACCCTCCAATGTGATTCCAGTCTGCACCCTCCAATGTGATTCCATTCTGCACCCTCCAATGTGATTCCATTCTGCACCCTCCAATGTGATTCCATTCTGCACCCTCCAATGTGATTCCATTCTGCACCCTCCAATGTGATTCCATTCTGCACCCTCCAATGTGATTCCATTCTGCACCCTCCAATGTGATTCCATTCTGCACCCTCCAATGTGATTCCATTCTGCACCCCCCAATGTGATTCCAGTCTGCACCCTCCAATGTGATTCCATTCTGCACCCTCCAATGTGATTCCATTCTTCACCCTCCAATGTGATTCCATTCTGCACCCTCCAATGTGATTCCATTCTGCACCCTCCAATGTGATTCCATTCTGCACCCTCCAATGTGATTCCATTCTGCACCCTCCAATGTGATTCCATTCTGCACCCTCCAATGTGATTCCATTCTGCACCCCCCAATGTGATTCCAGTCTGCACCCTCCAATGTGATTCCATTCTGCACCCTCCAATGTGATTCCATTCTGCACCCTCCAATGTGATTCCATTCTGCACCCTCCAATGTGATTCCATTCTGCACCCTCCAATGTGATTCCATTCTGCACCCTCCAATGTGATTCCATTCTGCACCCTCCAATGTGATTCCATTCTTCACCCTCCAATGTGATTCCATTCTGCACCCTCCAATGTGATTCCATTCTGCACCCCCCAATGTGATTCCATTCTGCTCCCTCCAATGTGATTCCATTCTGCACCCTCCAATGTGATTCCATTCTTCACCCTCCAATGTGATTCCATTCTGCACCCTCCAATGTGATTCCATTCTGCACCCTCCAATGTGATTCCATTCTGCACCCTCCAATGTGATTCCATTCTGCACCCTCCAATGTGATTCCATTCTGCTCCCTCCAATGTGATTCCATTCTGCTCCCTCCAATGTGATTCCATTCTGCTCCCTCCAATGTGATTCCATTCTGCACCCTCCAATGTGATTCCATTCTGCACCCCCCAATGTGATTCCATTCTGCACCCTCCAATGTGATTCCATTCTTCACCCTCCAATGTGATTCCATTCTGCACCCTCCAATGTGATTCCATTCTGCACCCTCCAATGTGATTCCATTCTGCTCCCTCCAATGTGATTCCATTCTGCACCCTCCAATGTGATTCCATTCTGCACCCTCCAATGTGATTCCATTCTTCACCCTCCAATGTGATTCCATTCTGCACCCTCCAATGTGATTCCATTCTGCACCCCCCAATGTGATTCCATTCTTCACCCTCCAATGTGATTCCATTCTGCACCCTCCAATGTGATTCCATTCTGCACCCTCCAATGTGATTCCATTCTTCACCCTCCAATGTGATTCCATTCTGCACCCTCCAATGTGATTCCATTCTGCACCCCCCAATGTGATTCCATTCTTCACCCTCCAATGTGATTCCATTCTGCACCCTCCAATGTGATTCCATTCTGCTCCCTCCAATGTGATTCCATTCTGCACCCTCCAATGTGATTCCATTCTGCACCCTCCAATGTGATTCCATTCTGCACCCTCCAATGTGATTCCATTCTGCACCCTCCAATGTGATTCCATTCTGCTCCCTCCAATGTGATTCCATTCTTCACCCTCCAATGTGATTCCATTCTGCACCCTCCAATGTGATTCCATTCTGCTCCCTCCAATGTGATTCCATTCTGCACCCTCCAATGTGATTCCATTCTGCACCCTCCAATGTGATTCCATTCTGCACCCTCCAATGTGATTCCATTCTGCACCCTCCAATGTGATTCCATTCTTCACCCTCCAATGTGATTCCATTCTGCACCCTCCAATGTGATTCCATTCTGCTCCCTCCAATGTGATTCCATTCTGCACCCCCAATGTGATTCCATTCTGCACCCTCCAATGTGATTCCATTCTGCTCCCTCCAATGTGATTCCATTCTGCACCCTCCAATGTGATTCCATTCTTCACCCTCCAATGTGATTCCATTCTTCACCCTCCAATGTGATTCCATTCTGCACCCTCCAATGTGATTCCATTCTTCACCCTCCAATGTGATTCCATTCTGCACCCTCCAATGTGATTCCATTCTGCACCCCCCAATGTGATTCCATTCTGCACCCTCCAATGTGATTCCATTCTGCACCCTCCAATGTGATTCCATTCTTCAACCTCCAATGTGATTCCATTCTGCACCCTCCAATGTGATTCCATTCTGCACCCTCCAATGTGATTCCATTCTGCACCCTCCAATGTGATTCCATTCTGCACCCTCCAATGTGATTCCATTCTTCAACCTCCAATGTGATTCCATTCTGCACCCTCCAATGTGATTCCATTCTGCACCCTCCAATGTGATTCCATTCTGCACCCTCCAATGTGATTCCATTCTTCAACCTCCAATGTGATTCCATTCTGCACCCTCCAATGTGATTCCATTCTGCACCCTCCAATGTGATTCCATTCTTCAACCTCCAATGTGATTCCATTCTGCACCCTCCAATGTGATTCCATTCTGCTCCCTCCAATGTGATTCCATTCTGCTCCCTCCAATGTGATTCCATTCTGCACCCCCCAATGTGATTCCATTCTTCAACCTCCAATGTGATTCCATTCTGCACCCTCCAATGTGATTCCATTCTGCACCCTCCAATGTGATTCCATTCTGCTCCCTCCAATGTGATTCCATTCTGCTCCCTCCAATGTGATTCCATTCTGCACCCCCCAATGTGATTCTATTCTTCAACCTCCAATGTGATTCCATTCTGCACCCTCCAATGTGATTCCATTCTGCACCCTCCAATGTGATTCCATTCTGCACCCCCCAATGTGATTCCATTCTGCTCCCTCCAATGTGATTCCATTCTGCACCCTCCAATGTGATTCCAGTCTGCACCCTCCAATGTGATTCCAGTCTGCACCCTCCAATGTGATTCCATTTTGCACCCCCCCAATGTGATTCCATTCTGCACCCTCCAATGTGATTCCAAGTCTCTTCCCTCTTTAGAGGTGTAGGAGGGGGTGGGCGAGTGATTGAATGTAGAGAGCTGAAATTGGACCTCTTCTGTGTGGATCATTTTTACAGGCTTGTTCACAAATGGACATGGAAGGGGAAGAGGATTCCTTGGGGATTAGGGCATAGAAGTGTTTAAGATGAAGGTATCAGAAGATTTCGGAGGATGGAACATGGTGAGACTCTCTGAGGGCAGGAGAAGGTTATCTACCATTGGTGGTTATAAATCTATAGGCTTGGATGAGGGTCTTGGAGGACCGTATGTGGAGAGGAGGATGGTGAAGTCCAGGCAGGGTAGGAAGAAGGATTCGGTAGGAAGGAGAGCATGGGATTACAGTACGTGGGATTGGAGGAGATCTTTGAATTTAGGGTAGGGTAGGAAGAAGGATTCGGTAGGAAGGAGATCATGGGATTACAGTACGTGGGATTGGAGGAGATCTTTGAATTTAGGGTAGGGTAGGAAGAAGGATTCGGTAGGAAGGAGATCATGGGATTACAGTACGGTGGGATTGGAGGAGATCTTTGAATTTAGGGTAGGGTAGGAAGAAGGATTCGGTAGGAAGGAGAGCATGGGATTACAGTACGTGGGATTGGAGGAGATCTTTGAATTTAGGGTAGGGTAGGAAGAAGGATTCGGTAGGAAGGAGAGCATGGGATTACAGTACGTGGGATTGGAGGAGATCTTTGAATTTAGGGTAGGGTAGGAAGAAGGATTCGGTAGGAAGGAGAGCATGGGATTACAGTACGTGGGATTGGAGGAGATGTGTGAATTTAGGGTAGGGTAGGAAGAAGGATTCGGTAGGAAGGAGAGCATGGGATTACAGTACGTGGGATTGGAGGAGATCTTTGAATTTAGGGTAGGGTAGGAAGAAGGATTCGGTAGGAAGGAGATCATGGGATTACAGTACGTGGGATTGGAGGAGATGTGTGAATTTAGGGTAGGGTAGGAAGAAGGATTCGGTAGGAAGGAGAGCATGGGATTACAGTACGTGGGATTGGAGGAGATCTTTGAATTTAGGGTAGGGTAGGAAGAAGGATTCGGTAGGAAGGAGATCATGGGATTACAGTACGGTGGGATTGGAGGAGATGTGTGAATTTAGGGTAGGGTAGGAAGAAGGATTCGGTAGGAAGGAGAGCATGGGATTACAGTACGGTGGGATTGGAGGAGATGTTTGAATTGAAGATGGTCCCAAAGGGAGAGTGAATGACGTGTAACTGGGTTGTGTAAAGTACGGCGATCCGAGGGATGAGGCCAGAGGAGGTGAGCACCGGAAAGTGGATCCCATTCAATTAAATGATATCTTACTACAACCATAATTGTGAGGGGCTATGGAGGGGCTATGGAACCACGCCTGGGGATTTGCCTGGGGATCTGCAAGGCTTTTACAATGATGACCCATAGTGAATGTTCAGGGGGCTTCAAGGAAACCGATCGACAGATCGTCTGATAGAGATGGAGTGATGGGCTATCTGATAAGAATTGAGTTTGAAGAAGATGATCCTCGGTAAAGGGTGTTTTTTCTTGGAGGAACAAGTGAAGCTGATGATCCCCTTTACTCTCTGAACTTTCCCTTTTTATTTTCAAAATTCCCCTATCTAAGGACTAGCCTAAACCAATGGCTCCCGCTGCTGTCTCAGCCAATGTGGAGGGAGAGGCCCCAGAGAGTTGAGGCTCTCATGCACATTGCTGGATCAAGATGGGGTTCAGGTAAGTATTAGGGGGGCTGCTGCACAGAGAAGGTTTTTTACCTTCAAGGCATAGAATGTATGAAGATAAAAAATCTTGAGCCTTTGGAACCACTTTGACCAAATTTTTGCTTAAATACTGACTGTACCTAACCACCAGATGGCGCTCTAAGACCAGGGATTCCTATGGAGGTATTTTGGTAATAAAATTGAGCCGAGCTGCTGCTCTGTATGTCCATTCCACATGGAGCCGCGTCTTGGCCCCACCCCCTCTCTCTCCTTATTGTCTCACTGACTTTGACAGCAGTGGGAGCCAATGGCGCCTGCTGCTGTCTTAGCCAATAAGGAGGGAGAGTCCCAGACAGCCGAGGCTCTCCTGCAACATTGCTGGATTGAGAGGGGGCTCAGGTAAGTATTATGGGTGCTGCTGGACACAGAAGGGTTTTTATCTTAATGCATAGAATTATTGACGTTCACAGAACTTTTTTTCAGGGGGGGCATCATTTTAAGGTCACATATTCTCCACCCATTTTCGACAATGTCATGAAGGGGAGGGGCTTAGTCATTATCACATAAAGGGCAGGCATGCAAAGGTTTGAGAAATCTGAAGGGATAGAAGGATCAGGCTGCCGATGTCTGATTAGAAATTTCGAATCTGTTTTGATGTTTACAGAAGTTTCCACTACTGACTCTTCTTTCTGAAAATGCCAGCGCCATGGCTCTCTTCCAATATTTGTATTCATTAACCCGGAGGAGGAATGCAGATAATACATTTTAACTTTCCTCAAACTTTTCTGATGTGCCTACAGGCTCTGGCTTAGAATAGAAAGCATTCAGACCCACTGGTCAGCATTACAGCCAGGTAAAGAGCATTTTTAGAAGGTTAGCAATGATATCTCCCCCATATCTATCATGAAATAATTCATTTACCACCTTGACTGCAATTATACAAATATTGAGCTCCAGAAGATGGACACCTCAGGCAGGTGCAGGTGGACCGCTCACACTCAGCTCCCTTCCTTCCCTCAGGCTCTAAGCCGCACTGCCTGGAGAAGATGGACGAGGTGGATGGAGCCAAACTTGACCAGGCGTGAAGGAGGAAGAAGGTCCTCCACCGCTCTGAATGCTGGGGCCTTGCCTCGGCCTCATTATGTGACGTCACTGGTTGCTAGAGGCCAGGCAGCAGGCGAGTCTAGCAACCAGTGCAGTGGGCAGCAGAGAGGCCAATGGACGGTACAATAAGAGAGTCTAGAGAGTCGGCACTTGCCCCCCCCCCCCTCCCGTGCATAGAATGCATTTAGAACCACATTAAGATTCTTGAAGCAGATCAGAAGAAAAATGTCTTTCAGTCTCAGACTCTCTGTAAATATACAAAGTGGATGCAATGCAAAAAAAAAATCACAATTAGTCAAACAGTAATACCAGCAGGTCCTGGGAGAACCTATGACCCCAGGTAGAAAGGGGAAGAGAGTGACCTGTGACCCCGGGTAGAAAAGGGAAGAGAATGACCTGTGACCCCAGTAATTAAAAGGGAGAATGACCTATGACCCCAGGTAGAAAAGGGAAGAGAGTGACCTGTGACCCCAGTAATTAAAAGGGAGAATGACCTATGACCCCAGGTAGAAAAGGGATTAGAGTGACCTGTGACCCCAGTAATAAAAAGGGAGAATGACCTATGACCCCAGGTATAAAAGGGAAGAGAGTGACCTGTGACCCCAGGTATAAAAGGGAAGAGCGTGACCTGTGACCCCAGGTATAAAAGGGAAGAGCGTGACCTATTGAAAAAAAAATGGAAGAATTCCCCCAAGGGTATTTTTAGCAGCTAGGTATTCTAATCAAGAAAGTTTATAATATTGTACAATCTTCATTGGACAAAATTAGTACAGAAATGGAAATAGGATGTAAAATATGAATTCTGGCTACAGGTGTATACAATCATGTTTCATTACAGCTATCAATTATTACACAGTACAACTATCAATTGAAAGTACAATACAAGAATGATATCCACACCAACGCGTTTCAACTTATTCAGTCATAGCTTCTTCAGGGTTTTTTTTTTTTGGCTCTAAAAGAATATATCAGAACATCCATATGTTCAATACCTCATATTCTGTGAGTATTTGTACATGTGATATATTGGTAAATTGATCATTACCGCTCAGGAAATGGAACTCTACCCCAGAGCCATAAATTGTTTAAAAAGATCCCAGCGGTCCAAAAATCTCCACACGTCATTCCCACCTCCTCAGGATGAAGTCCGGGTCCAGGGGGCTTGCAAGGAAGTACACATGTGGACCCTCCTGGGATGGCGAAATGTACGGCACCTTTAATAATCTCAATGAATTAATCAATGAAATGGTAAAAGTGAAGTAAAATAAAAATGATCGCTTTGTCCATTTTCAGTACTAGTGGAACATGTGGAGTCTGTTAATGTCCATATATATATATATACTGGTCCGTTTGGAATGATATATTGTTATTTATAGGATGCCGTTTGGTTTTAGATTCAAGTATTATGTCCCGTACACACCGATCGATCGGACTTTCCAACAACAAAACCGTGAAATTTTGTTTGAAGGTTGTCGGCTCCAACACACACACGGCACACAAATGTTGGCCAACAATTACGAACGTAGTGACATACCAGATGTACAAGACGTACTATGTGGTTTTTCAGCTCTTTAGCGCCACCCTTTGGGCTCCTTCTGATAATTTCCTGTTAGTAGAAGTTTGGCGAGTGTCGATTCGCACTTTTCTTTTTCCGTTTTTCATTTAGTGTTATTATTATTATTGATATCACTAGAAAAAAAAAGCCTTTGAAAATCCGTTTGTAATAAATCCATCAGTATCACCAGCAAAGCAGCGTCATTATCATCCCGTTATAGAAGAAGAGAATTGTGCGCTGCATTTGGAGATTTTCTACGTCGCGAATGTTAATTCTCCATTACGAGCGCAAGTTTACAAGACCGACCGCTTCTGATTCTGAGCATGTGTGGACTTTTGTCTGACGGACTTGTGTACACGCGATCGGACAATCCGACAACAGACATTTGTTGGCGGAAAATTTGAGAACCTGCCATCCAACATTTGTTGGCAGAAAGTCCGACAACAAATGTTCGATGGAGTGTACACACGATCGGACTTTCCGCCAACAAGCTCACATCCAACATTTCCCAACGGAAAGTCCGACCGTGTGTACGAGGCATAAGTTGTTTTAAAATAAGAATCAATTTGGAATTTTTTATTTTTGGTGAAGTACGATTGGAATTTTAAATGCAAAACTCTAAATCCGTGTCTATTGTGATGGGGGGAGGGGAGGGTAAAGTGTATGGATTGGGTGTGGGGGGTCTCCTAGTGTGTGGAAAGTGTGAATGGAAAATGATGATTATGTGAAAGGAGTGAAAGTAAATGAATAAGTGCCAAGTATATCTAAATGGATTCTAATGTGTAAAAAGTGAACAAAATATGTGAAAAAAAGAGTTCAAAATTGTGTAAAAAAAACAAAAAACAAAAAGCACAAAAATGCACAAAGTTCCGTTGGCTGTTAAGGGATGTGAATTAGAGGCGTCACCTCATCCCTTTAAACCTGAACACATCTGAATTATTCGGGTTCTGAGGATAATTAATGCAGATGAGGCACAAAGTGAGTTTAATTATCACCTTAATCATCCACAGAACCCGAGTAATTAATATGTGTTCAGTGTAAAGGGATGAGGTGACAACCAGAATGTGGAAGGACAAATGTTGCAATTTTGATCTCCTGCCAACAAAGTCAATCCCTCTGATGATGATGATGAGGGAAAGTGCCGTATTAATGATAAATAAGCACAGTATCTGATATAAATGGACTTTAGTTCTTATTGAATGAGGTGTTGGCAAAATAGAACATTATTTCAGGATTCTAAATAAAATCTTTTCCCTCTGGGCCGGTGATCTTTCCTGTGCAGCTCTCCGGGGATCATCTCGGAGTCCTCTGGAGGCATTTTATATGTTGTCTCCCATATTATGCTGGATTAGGCACCATTTATCCCCCCTCCCTTGGAGTCCCGGCCACCATTTATCCCCCCTCCCTTGGAGTCCCGGCCACCATTTATCCCCCCTCCCTTGGAGTCCCGGCCACCATTTATCCCCCTCCCTTGGAGTCCCGGCCACCATTTATCCCCCCTCCCTTGGAGTCCCGGCCACCATTTATCCCCCCTCCCTTGGAGTCCCGGCCACCATTTATCCCCCCTCCCTTGGAGTCCCGGCCACCATTTATCCCCCCTCCCTTGGAGTCCCGGCCACCATTTATCCCCCCTCCCTTGGAGTCCCGGCCACCATTTATCCCCCCTCCCTTGGAGTCCCGGCCACCATTTATCCCCCCTCCCTTGGAGTCCCGGCCACCATTTATCCCCCCTCCCTTGGAGTCCCGGCCACCATTTATCCCCCCTCCCTTGGAGTCCCGGCCACCATTTATCCCCCCTCCCTTGGAGTCCCGGCCACCATTTATCCCCCCTCCCTTGGAGTCCCGGCCACCATTTATCCCCCCTCTCTTGGAGTCCCGGCCACCACGTGGCTCCCTCCCTTGGAGTCCCGGCCACCATTTATCCCCCCTCCCTTGGAGTCCCGGCCACCATTTATCCCCCCTCTCTTGGAGTCCCGGCCACCACGTGGCTCCCTCCCTCAGTGTTCTGGATGGCCAAATCCTCGGTCACTGCCATCACCTCTGCTGCACATGCAAGACGCTGTTATGCCGCGTGTGCGCCAGGTCCATAGACCACGCATGCGCACTGTGCCCTTGAGTGCCCAGAAGGTGATCAAAGAACGCCACCGGCATGATAACGCCCCCCCCCCCCAGGTGGACAAAATTGGCACTGCAGTGGGAGCGTAGTGGGCAGGGAGACCCATGGAGAACCACATCCCCCTACCTTGTCAGGAAGTCTAACAGAGACCGGACCCCCCCACCCCCACATCCCCCCCCCCAAGAGGTGCAGAAGAGAAACAATAAAACAACAATATCCAATTACAAGACAATAAAAAGCTTTATATATTTATATTCACAATGTTATTTATAGAAAAACGTGAAGATTTTCATGAGCCTGAAGAATATTAATCTCTCTTTCTATAATGAAAAAATGTTTTAATTAATTCATCCAAAATAATATTCCTATTTTATGTTTTTCTGATGCATTTCTTCTGAAGGGGAGATTGTGAGAACGTTTGTGAAACTCTAAACATTTCCTCTTTGTCACCTGACAGAATATTCTCATTCATCACCTTGAAAGTCGCTCGTTATGATAAAAAAAAATAAAAATTAATTAAGAAGATTTGCAGAATATATGAATATGAACTGTGACAAAACTCATATTTTATCTCTCATGTGTTGGAGAGGGGGGGGGGGGGGTGTTCCAAAAAATTGGGAGGATCCCCCCCCAAGGGGTTTTTTTAGGTTTTCTATTCAAGAAAGTTTATGAAGTTTATAATATTGTAAAATCTTTATTGGAAAAAATGAGTACAAGAATGGATTATTATTATTATTATTATTATAGAGGATTTATAGAGCGCCAACAGTGTGCACAGCACTTTACAATGTAGGGGGGGGGGGGAGGGGAGGGGACAGCACAATTACAGTTCAATACAGAAGGGACAGGGGGGCCCGGCTCATAGAGCTTACATTCTAAAGGGAGGGGGAGGTGGTACTAAAGGTAATGGATGAGGGGGATAGTCTGATGGGGGGGTGGCTCAGGGACAGTTGTAAGGTGGGTGGGGGAGGGATCGGCTTCCCTGAATAAATGAGTTTTCAGGGATCCTCCTAAAGGTGGACAGGTTAGGGGCTGATCGGATATACCGGGGCAGAGAGTTCCAGAGGATGGGAGAGCATAGTTGCCAACATTGCAAAAAAAATATGTGGGACCCTTTTTTGGCTGTAGGCGGAGCCATACAATAATTAGGGGGCGGGGCATTCGTTTGTAGGCGTGGCTTAGAAAAATACAAGTGCGTCGCCTCAAGCGCGCCACGACGAAAAATGGGCGTGGCTTACGAGAAATAGTGGGTGTGGCTTAAATGGGCGTGG
This sequence comes from Lithobates septentrionalis, assembly GCA_037952835.1. Lineage (NCBI taxonomy): Eukaryota > Metazoa > Chordata > Amphibia > Anura > Ranidae > Lithobates > Lithobates septentrionalis. Next base: position 25,555 of record JBBDGP010005545.1, read on the forward strand.
CTCAATAGGGTGTGGTTAGAGTCTGAGATGAATGAGGGATGGAGAGGGAAAGGGGGAGAGGGGGAGAGGGGAATGACGGGACAGCAGACCCAGATCCTACACAATAAAAATATGTGTATTCTAGAAAGTTTAACAATCAGCAGATAAAGATACTCCAAACACCTGGTGTTAGCACTTCAATCATTCCGGCACCATGGCTGTTATGGTGTCAGGATGATTGAAGTGCATTATTTCTATTATTACATTGTAATATAAAATGAAATCATTCAACTCACCATAATGCCGAATCAGTGGGATCCCTGAGCGTGTCACCTGCCACGTCGCCTGCCACCAGCAGAGTCTGTCTTTGCATCAGGTGCCCCCGGCAGAGTCAGTATAAGCCCCCTCAGTGCAGACCCCCTCCATCAGTGCAGACCCCCTCAGTGCAGATCCCCTCCATCAGTGCAGACCCCCTACATCAGTGCAGACCCCCCCTCTATTAGTGCAAACCCCCCTCAGTGCAGCCCCCCCCTCTGTGCAGCCCCCCCTCTATTAGTGCAGCCCCCCCTCAGTGCAGCCCCCCCCCTCAGTGCAGCCCCCCCTCTATTAGTGCAGCCCCCCCTCAGTGCAGCCCCCCCTCAGTGCAGCCCCCCCTCTATTAGTGCAGACCCCCCTCAGTGCAGCCCCCCCTCAGTGCAGCCCCCCTCTATTAGTGCAGCCCCCCCCAGTGCAGCCCCCCCTCAGTGCAGCCCCCCCTCTATTAGTGCAGACCCCCCTCAGTGCAGCCCCCCCTCAGTGCAGCCCCCCCTCTATTAGTGCAGACCCCCCTCTATTAGTGCAGCCCCCCCCCCCAGTGCAGCCCCCCCTCTATTAGTGCAGACCCCCCCTCAGTGCAGCCCCCTCCACCATTAGTGCAGACCCCCCTCTTTACAGCCCCCCCTCTATTAGTGCAGACCCCCCCTCAATTAGTGCAGCCCCCCTCAATGCAGCCCCCCCTCAGTGCAGACCCTCCCCTCGTCCAGGAGCGGCCGGTGTTCTGCCGAGAAAGTTCCCCTCGGCAAGTAAGGACCCCCTGTACTGCGCAGGCACAGCGCTTGCGCAGTACGAGCCGGCGGAAATAGCCGAGCTGGGGAACTTTTCGGCAAGACACGGCGGCGCCGAGTCTTCAGTGGAGAGGGGAGGGGACGTGCAGCTAAAGAAGCAGATTCATTGGCTGCACGGATCGAGCCCCCTTCCTCTCTCCACTGACTGAACACTAGGGGGGAAGATCGAGCGGCGGCGCAGGCCGCCATTTTGCTGGAGCCAGCTGCTCCAAAAAAAAAAAAAAACCATTCCCAATTATCCTTATGGAAAATCCCGATTCGGGACAGCCTCCAATCGGGACGAGGGTCCCAAAATCGGGATTGTCCTGGGAAAATCGGGACTGTTGGCAACTATGGGAGAGGCTCTGGAGAAGTCCTGGAGGTGGACAGGTTAGGGGCTGATCGGATATACCGGGTCAGGAGGTTCCAGAGGATAGGAGAGGCTCTGGAGAAGTCCTTAAGGTGGACAGGTTAGGGGCTGATCGGATATACTGGGGTAGGGAGTTCCAGAGGATGGGAGAGGCTCTGGAGAAGTCCTGAAGGTGGACAGGTTAGAGGCTGATCGGATGTACTGGGGCAGGAGGTTCCAGAGGATAGGAGAGGCTCTGGAGAAGTCCTTAAGGTGGACAGGTAAGGGGCTGATCGGATAAACCGGGGCAGGAGGTTCCAGAGAATGGGAGAGGCTCTGGAGAAGTCCTGGAGGTGGACAGGTTAGGGGCTGATCGGATATACCAGCGTAAGGAGTTCCAGAGGATGGGAGAGGCTCTGGAGAAGTTCTAAAGGTGGACAGGTTAGGGGCTGATCGGATATACCAGGGCAGGGAGTTCCAGAGGATCAGAGAGGCTCTGGAGAAGTCCTGAAGGTGGACAGGTTAGGGGCTGATCAGATATACCAGGGCAGGGAGTTCCAGAGGATAGGAGAGGCTCTGGAGAAGTCCTGGAGGTGGACAGGTTAGGGGCTGATCGGATATACCGGGGTAGGGAGTTCCAGAGGATAGGAGAGGTTCTGGAGAAGTCCTGAAGGTGGACAGGTTAGGGGCTGATTGGATATACCGGGGCAGGGAGTTCCAGAGGATAGGAGAGGCTCTGGAGAAGTCCTGAAGGTGGACAGGTTAGGGGCTGATCGGATATACTGGGGTAGGGAGTTTCCAGAGGATGGGAGAGGCTCTGGAGAAGTTCTGAAGGTGGACAGTTTAGGGGCTGTCAATGCTGTATATATGTATATATAATGTGTGCTGGTCGGGATCAATGCTGTATATATGTATATATAATGTGTGCTGGTCGGGATCAATGCTGTATATATGTATATATAATGTGTGCTGGTCGGACTCTATGCTGTATATATGTATATATAATGTGTTCTGGTCGGGATCAATGCTGTATATATGTATATATAATGTGTGATGTCTCATCCTGTTGGGGACTCTTTGCTGTGATGGTTTGGGGTGTGACTCTCTTCTATTGTCTATTGTGGTGTCGGCCTCAACTATTATGGTCTTGCTGTGAGGAAAGGGGGAGGGGGGATCCCTCCAGCAGCCCCCCTGATAAGACTGTTTAATGATGGGACGTTAAACACACCTGACCTGTGTGTCCATTGTCATTGGACAGTTTAACCCGCCCTCTTTTCCAAGGAGGGGGAGTGTTTTGAAGTGGGATCTGTATAACATGTGTTGGAATAAAGAGTCATTCCTGCTTGACCCTCAAGGCAGAGCCTTGTCTCGTATTTGGGGGGGGGGGATTATTCCTATGGGTTCCTTGTTCGGCCAATCGGATTGTCCGGTAGCTGCCTTTGTGTTTGGGAATGGAATGTCCTAAACGGCTTTAACCCCTTTCATACTCGGGGTGTCGTTACAAAATCCAGACTCTTTAGACCAGGCAACGTTTTTCCAATCTTCTATTGTCCAATTTTGGTGATCGGTGCCAATTGTAGCCTCAGTTTCCTGTTCTTAGCTGACAGGAGTGGCACCCGGTGTGGTCTTCTGCTGCTGTAGCCCATCTGCTTCAAGGTTGGATGTGTTGTGAGTTCAGAGATGGTATTTTGCATACCTTGGGTGTAACGAGAGGTTATTGAAGTTATTGTTGCCTTTCTATCATCTGGAACCAGTCTGCCCATTCTCCTCTGACCTCAACAAGACATTTTCCTCCACACTACTGCCGCTCACTGGATATTTTCTCTTTTTCCCACCATTCTCTGTAATCCCAAGAGATGGTTGTGTGTGAAAATCCCAGAAATACTCAGACCGGCCCGTCTGCCACCAATCACCATACCACGTTCAAAGTCACCCAGATCCCCTTTCTTCCACATTCTGATGCAGCAAGTCTTCTTCACCACGTCTAGAGGGCTAAATGCATTGAGGTGCTGCCATGTGATTGGCTGATTAGTAATTTGTGTCACCAAGAAACTGAAGAGGTGTACCTAATAAAGTGTCCGTGAGTGGATATTTGTGTTCTTGTTCTGATACATTGTGTCATAGTTGTTATCCGGCTGTCAGGCGGCGATGGTTGTCCTTGGACCCAGGAAGTGTCAGGTGACACCGGCAGCAGTAATACAGGAAGGACGGGACGGGGGAGGGGAGGCAATGTCGCTCTCATTGTCTGTGGCGGGGATTCTCCTGCTTTGTATTCTGATCTTTTTGGGCGCTACTTTCCTCAGAAGTTCAAAAGCGAAATATCCTCCCGGAATCGCCAATCCGGCAGAACTTTGGAGAATTCACACCTTGTCCTCAGGATTAATCATTCTGGTGAGTTCATGTCTGACACCAAAAATCCGGCATTTCTGGTGTTTATTACCTGCAGTACCATCCAGTTCTGAGCCCCCGACCAAGACTCTGGTCCGGCCGCACCTGGAGTATGCTGTCCAGTTCTGGGCACCAGTCCTCAGGAAGGATGTACTGGAAATGGAGCGACTACAAAGAAGGGCAACAAAGCTAATAAAGGGTCTGGAGGATCTTAGTTATGAGGAAAGGTTGTGAGCTCTGAACTTATTCTCTCTGGAGAAGAGACGCCTGAGAGGGAAAAAAGACACAAGTCCATCAAGTCCAACCTATGTGTGTGATTATGTGTCAGTATTACATTGTATATCCCTGTATATTGCGGTCATTCAGGTGATTATCTAATAGTTTCTTGAAGCTATCAATGCTCCCCGCTGAGACCACCGCCTGTGGAAGGGAATTCCACATCCTTGCTGCTCTTACAGTAAAGAACCCTCTACGTAGTTTAAGGTTAAACCTCTTTTCTTCTAATTGTAATGAGTGGCCACGAGTCTTATTAAACTCTCTTCTGTGAAAAAGTTTTATCCCTATTGTGGGGTCACCAGTCCGGTATTTGTATATTGTGGGGTCACCAGTCCGGTATTTGTATATTGTGGGGTCACCAGTCCGGTATTTGTATATTGTGGGGTCACCAGTCCGGTATTTGTATATTGTGGGGTCACCAGTCCGGTATTTATATATTGTGGGGTCACCAGTCCGGTATTTATATATTGTGGGGTCACCAGTCCGGTATTTATATATTGTGGGGTCACCAGTCCGGTATTTGTATATTGTGGGGTCACCAGTCCGGTATTTATATATTGTGGGGTCACCAGTCCGGTATTTATATATTGTGGGGTCACCAGTCCGGTATTTATATATTGTGGGGTCACCAGTCCGGTATTTATATATTGTGGGGTCACCAGTCCGGTATTTATATATTGTGGGGTCACCAGTCCGGTATTTATATATTGTGGGGTCACCAGTCCGGTATTTGTATATTGAAATCATATCCCCTCTCAAGCGTCTCTTCTCCAGAGAGAATAAGTTCAGAGCTCACAACCTTTCCTCATAACTAAGATCCTCCAGACCCTTTATTAGCTTTGTTGTCCTTCTTTGTAGTCGCTCCATTTCCAGTACATCCTTCCTGAGGACTGGTGCCCAGAACTGGACAGCATACTCCAGGTGCGGCCGGACCAGAGTCTTGTAGAGCGGGAGAATTATCGTTTTATCTCTGGAGTTGATCCCTTTTAATGCCAATATTCTGTTTGCTTTATTAGCAGCAGCTTGGCATTGCATGTCATTGCTGAGCCTATCATCTACTAGGACCCCCAGGTCCTTTTCCATCCTAGATCCCCCCAGAGGTTCTCCCCCCAGTCTATAGATTGCATTCATATTTTTGCCACCCAAATGCATTATTTTACATTTTTCTACATTGAACCTCATTTGCCATGTAGTCGCCCCTCCCCCATTAATTTGTTCAGATCTTCTTGGAAGGTTTCCACATCCTGCGGAGAAGTTATTGCCCTGCTTAGCTTAGTATCGTCTGCAAATACAGAGATTGAACTGTTTTTCCCATCCTCCAGATCATTTATGAACAAATTAAATAGGATTGGTCCCAGCACAGAACCCTGGGGAACCCCACTACCCACCCCTGACCATTCTGAGTACTCCCCATTTATCACCACCCTCTGAACACGCCCTTGTAGCCAGTTTTCAATCCATGTACTCACCCTATGGTCCATGCCAACGCACCTTATTTTGTACAGTAAACGTTTATGGGGAACTGTGTCAAATGCTTTTGCAGAATCCAGATACACCACGTCTACGGGCCTTCCTTTATCTAGATGGCAACTCACCTCCTCATAGAAGGTTAGTAGATTGGTTTGGCAAAAACGATTCTTCATGAATCCATGCTGATTACTGCTAGTGATATCATTCTCATTACTAAAATCTTGTATATAGTCCCTTATCATCCCCTCCAAGAGTTTACATACTATTGATGTTAGGCTAACTGGTCTGTAATTCCAAGGGATGTTTTTTGGGCCCTTTTTAAATATTGGTGCTACATTGGCTTTTCTCCAATCAGCTGGTACCATTCCAGTCAGTAGACTGTCTGTAAAAATTAGGAACAACGGTCTGGCAATCACCTGACTGAGTTCCCTAAGTACCCTCGGGTGTAAGCCATCTGGTCCCGGTGATTTATTAATGTTAAGTTTCTCAAGTCTAATTTTAATTCCGTCCTCTGTTAACCATGTAGGTGCTTCCTGTGTTGTGTCCTGAGGATAAACACTGCAGTTTTGGTTACTGAAGCCCCCCGATTCACTCGTGAAGACTGAGGAGAAGAATAAATTCAATACCTTCGCCATCTCCCCATCCTTTGTAACCAGATGTCCTTCCTCATTCTTTATGGGGCCAATATGGTCTGTCCTCCCTTTTTTACTGTTTACATACTTAAAGAATTTCTTGGGATTTTTTTTGCTCTCCTCCGCTATGTGTCTTTCATGTTCTATCTTAGCCGTCCGAATTGCACCCTTACATTTCTTATTGCATTCTTTATAAAGTCTGAATGCTGATGATGATCCCTTATCCTTGTATTTTTTGAAGGCCTTCTCCTTTGCTTTTATATGCATTTTTACATTGGAGTTAAGCCATCCAGGATTTTTGTTCACTCTTTTAAATGTATTACCCAATGGGATACATTGGCTAATGCCCTTATTTAATATGCTCTTAAAGCAAACCCATCTCTCCTCCGTATTCTTTGTTCCTAATATTTTATCCCAATTTATGCCTTTTAGCAAGGTTTGTAGTTTAGGGAAGTTGGCTCTTTTGAAATTCAGTGTCTTTGTGTTCCCTTCATGTTTCCTATTTGTGTGATTTATACTGAAACTAATTGACCTGTGATCGCTGTTACCTAAATTTCCCCGTATTTCCACATCTGTTATCAGGTCTGTATTGTTGGTAATCAGTAGATCCAGTAATGTTTTATTTCTAGTTGGTGCGTCTACCATCTGACCCATAAAACTGTCCTGCAAGACATTTAGGAACTGGCGTGCCTTAGGCCCCTTTCACACGAGGCGGACTCCGCTTCCACGGAGTCCGCCTCGGTCCGCCGGCTCAGCGGGAGATCAGTCCATTGATCTCTGCTGAGCCGGTGGATGACAGGTCCCTCTCTGCTCACTGAGCGGGGAGGGGCTTGTCAGGCGCCGCTGCCGCCTATGGAGGGATCGGATGAAAACGGACAGCATGTCCGTTTTCATCAGATCTCACCCGATCCGCCAGCGATGGACCTGGACGTAGAGCCATCCATCTGCTTTTAGCGGATCGGACCGGGTCGGATGTCAGCGGACATGTCTCTGCTGACATCCGTCGCTCCATAGGCTAACATGGAGCGCCCGTTCAGGTCCGCCGTCAAAACTGACAGGCGGACCTGAACGGTCCGATCGTGTGAAAGGGGCCTTAAATGAATGCGCGGTTCCCTCCGCCCAGTCTATGTCTGGATAATTAAAATCCCCCATTATGATAACACTTCCCATCCTTGCTGCTAATCCAATTTGTGATAGGAGATCCGTCTCCACTTCCTCCCTCAGGTTAGGGGGCCTATAGCATACTCCCAGTATTATTTTCCCCTTAGCTTCATCCCTTTGGAGCTCTACCCATAAAGATTCCACCTCCCCCCTAGCCCCCTCAGTGATGTCATCTCTCACATTCACTTGTACATTATTCTTGATATATAGGCATACCCCTCCCCCTTTTTTACCCTCTCTATCCTTGCGGTATAGGGTATACTCTTGAATGTTTGCCAGCCAATCATGAGAGCTGTTGAACCAGGTCTCTGAAATTCCCACAAAATCCAAATCCTCCTTGTACAACAGTATCTCTAGTTCACCCATCTTGTCCGCCAGGCTCCTGGCATTGGTGAACATGCCACATAGTTTAGACCGGTCGCATATTGTCCTCGTATTGGGTGTTTCAAGATTGCAACTAGGACTTGCTACTATACTCACCTTGTGATTTTGTGCTTTGGTTAACCTACCACTAATGCCCCCAATACTACCCTCTGGAATATCTTCCGCGCTGGCTATCACTGTCTCTGGACCCTCCCCCCCATCGCTTAGTTTAAAAACCCCTCTAACTTTTTGGCCATCTTCATTCCCAGCAGATCTCATTTAGGTGCAGTCCGTCCCTTCTATAGTACCGGTAACCGACTGAGAAGTCGGCCCAGTCCTCCAGGAACCCAAACCCCTCCTTACTACACCAGCTCTTCAGCCACTTGTTTACTTCCCTAATCTCCCTCTGCCTCTCTGGTGTGGCTCGATGTACCGGTAGTATTCCTGAGAACACTACCTTGGAGGTCCTTTTCCTCAATTTAGCTCCTAAGTCCCTAAAATCGTTCTTTAGGACACTCCATCTGCCTCTGACTTTGTCATAGGATGATACATAGAACAATACATAGGATGATACATAAAACAGCAGGCTTGCAGGATGTAGATTTTTCCCAGAATTCTGTTCTTTGTGTCTGGAATAGGGGGAGACGTTGGAGAGACTCGGGATTGGCAGCCAGGTCACACTCTTCCGTTTTGTGGTCGGGCTGAGAAGGCGGAGGCCGGCAGAGGATCCGGAGCTCGTGGTGAAGGACTCGGAGTTTGAAGGTGTGCCGGTGAGACTCTACCAGCCCAGAGCGCCCTCCGCCCGGCACAGGAGAGGCGTCCTCTTCTTCCATGGAGGGGGATTCGTATTGGGGAGTATTGGTAAGAAGATGACATCTTTATAATGACACTAAAGTCTGACCCCAGCCAAACCCTTCCTAAAGCCAAACCCTTCCTAAAGCCAAAACCTTCCCAAAGCCAAAACCTGCCTAAAGCCAAGCCCTTCCCAAAGCCAAACCCTTTCTAAAGCCAAACCCTTCCTAAAGCCAAACCCTTCCCAAAGCCAAACCCTTCCTAAAGCCAAACCCTTCCCAAAGCCAAACCCTTCCCAAAGCCAAACCCTTCCTAAAGCCAAACCCTTCCCAAAGCCAAACCCTTCCCAAAGCCAAACCCTTCCCAAAGCCAAACCCTTCCTAAAGCCAAACCCTTCATAAATCCAAACCCTTCCTAAAGCCAAACCCTTCATAAATCCAAACCCTTCCTAAAGCCAAACCCTTCCTAAAGCCAAACCCTTCCCAAAGCCAAACCCTTCCCAAAGCCAAACCCTTCCCAAAGCCAAACCCTTCCCAAAGCCAAACCCTTCCTAAAGCCAAACCCTTCATAAATCCAAACCCTTCCTAAAGCCAAACCCTTCATAAATCCAAACCCTTCCTAAAGCCAAACCCTTCATAAATCCAAACCCTTCCTAAAGCCAAACCCTTCATAAATCCAAACCCTTCCTAAAGCCAAAACCTTCCCAAAGCCAAAACCTGCCTAAAGCCAAACCCTTCATAAATCCAAACCCTTCCTAAAGCCAAACCCTTCCCAAAGCCAAACCCTTCCCAAAGCCAAACCCTTCCCAAAGCCAAACCCTTCCCAAAGCCAAACCCTTCCTAAAGCCAAACCCTTCATAAATCCAAACCCTTCCTAAAGCCAAACCCTTCATAAATCCAAACCCTTCCTAAAGCCAAACCCTTCATAAATCCAAACCCTTCCTAAAGCCAAACCCTTCATAAATCCAAACCCTTCCTAAAGCCAAACCCTTCATAAATCCAAACCCTTCCTAAAGCCAAAACCTTCCCAAAGCCAAAACCTGCCTAAAGCCAAACCCTTCATAAATCCAAACCCTTCCTAAAGCCAAAACCTTCCCAAAGCCAAAACCTTCCCAAAGCCAAAACCTTCCCAAAGCCAAAACCTTCCCAAAGCCAAAACCTTCCCAAAGCCGGACATAGATGATCGAAATTCCGCTTGATGAGATTTGATCCATCTATGGGCAGGATGATTGTACTGACGTTGATTGAGCGACTGACCAGTACAACCAGCCTGTTGGATTTTTTTCATGCAATCACCTAACCCCCTAAGAGCCCATTCACACCTGAGCGTTTTGTAGCTTGAAGCCTGAAACTACAAAACGCTGGAGGGGAAAAAATCCATTATTCTCTATGGAGATGGTTCACATCTCCAATCCAAAACGCCTGAAGCTCAAACAAGTTCTGGACCCTTTTTTGTCGCGTGAATCAGGCAGATTTGGGCGTTTTTTCCGCTTCTTACATTGGTGACCTTTTGCCCTGCACAAAATCGCGGAAAATCGTGGTAAAAAATGCTGCAAAAACCACCGCAAAATCGCTGTAAAATCGAGCAATTTTCTGCCTGAAAACGCCAAGCTCAGGTGTGAATGGGGCCTAAGACCTAAGGGGAACAGTTTCTGCAAAAAATGTTAATTTTCCACAGGCTCCATCTTGTGGTCAAATCTGATATTGCAGGCAAAACATCTTCATTAATAACTTGCTGGGGTCAGAGCGCCCCCCATAGACTGTCCATCCCTCCGCTCAGGGCAGGACTTAGGGTGGTGGGGCCCCTGGGCTTGATTTACTTTCGGGTCCTACCTTCTATACATATGCACAGCTTTATAAAACAGAAATAGAAAAGGACAAGGTGTGCCAGACTCAGTGCAGTATTAAAGAATTTCTGTTTATTTGGACAAGACAAAACAGCCAAATGGCTGCTCACAAAAGTAGATAACCTATAAGCATATAAGTGGGGGATACTGTACTGGTATTCGTCCTGAGTCCACGATTAATAAAAGCAATAAAAATGGATAAAATGATAATTACCATATTTATTGGCATATAACACGCACCCCAAGTTTAGGAGGGAAGTTTAAGGAAAAAAACTTACATTTAAATGTCCGTCAATGCAGCCTTGTGAGTGTCAGTGTAGCCTTTCAGTTTAAAAATGGCGCCGCTGAGATACAGAGCCGGATGTCCTGTGTATCTCAGCGGCTTTTGGCCGCTCTCGGTGGCTTTCGGAATGGGCGGGGCCGCCGGGGCCCCCTATTGGCCGGGGCCCATGGGCTTGAGCCCAGTCAAGCCCAATGGAAAGTCCGGCCCTGCCTCCGCTGGTTATTCAGATGTCTGTTTGGTGTTCACCTTTAATGGGATTTTTCTCTTGTCAGAGAGTTATGACGGCTTCTGCCGGTGTGTGGCGAAGGAGTCCGGAGCTGTGCTGGTGTCGGTTGGGTAAGTAGACGTTCGATAATATGTAGAGAATATGAAAGGACTCATTTTGTGGCTTCAGGTTGTCTTTATTCCCAGAGGAGGGCCTGAGCTCCTCGCAGCACCCAGAACCCCACCCCCGACACAGAAATATCCATTCAGTAGAAGAATTTAGGTCTTGGCATTTGGGGTCACCCCATTGGGGTCAGCTGGAGGCAGAATCACCAATCTACTAAACTGACAGGAGGAGGTCTATGGAGGAAGCCGGGGTCAGGGCAGGAGGAGTTCAGACCAAGGCTGAAACTGGCCTGCAGTTGGCCTGTCTTTGCTTGTAGCCCGACAGCAGATCATGTCGGGGGAAGGGGCGCCGGAAGGACAGCAGATCATGTCGGGGGAAGGAGCGCTGGAAGGACAGCAGATCATGTCAGGGGAAGGAGCGCCGGAAGGACAGCAGATCATGTCGGGGGAAGGAGCGCTGGAAGGACAGCAGATCATGTCGGGGGAAGGGGCGCTGGAAGGACAGCAGATCATGTCGGGGGAAGGAGCGCTGGAAGGACAGCAGATCATGTCGGGGGAAGGGGCGCTGGAAGGACAGCAGATCATGTCGGGGGAAGGGGCGCTGGAAGGACAGCAGATCATGTCGGGGGAAGGAGCGCTGGAAGGACAGCAGATCATGTCAGGGGAAGGAGCGCTGGAAGGACAGCAGATCATGTCGGAGGAAGGAGCGTCGGAAGGACAGCAGATCATGTCGGGGGAAGGAGCGCCGGAAGGACAGCAGATCATGTCGGAGGAAGGAGCGTCGGAAGGACAGCAGATCATGTCGGGGGAAGGAGCGCCGGAAGGACAGCAGATCATGTCGGGGGAAGGGGCGTCGGAAGGACAGCAGATCATGTCGGGGGAAGGGGCGCTGGAAGGACAGCAGATCATGTCGGGGGAAGGGGCGCTGGAAGGACAGCAGATCATGTCGGGGGAAGGGGCGCTGGAAGGACAGCAGATCATGTCGGGGGAAGGGGCGCTGGAAGGACAGCAGATCATGTTGGGGGAAGGAGCGTCGGAAGGACAGCAGATCATGTCGGGGGAAGGAGCGCCGGAAGGACAGCAGATCATGTCGGGGGAAGGAGCGTCGGAAGGACAGCAGATCATGTCGGGGGAAGGGGCGCTGGAAGGACAGCAGATCATGTTGGGGGAAGGAGCGCCGGAAGGACAGCAGATCATGTCGGGGGAAGGAACGTCGGAAGGACAGCAGATCATGTCGGGGGAAGGGGCGCTGGAAGGACAGCAGATCATGTCAGGGGAAGGAGCGCTGGAAGGACAGCAGATCATGTCGGGGGAAGGAGCGCTGGAAGGACAGCAGATCATGTCGGGGGAAGGGGCGCTGGAAGGACAGCAGATCATGTCGGGGGAAGGGGCGCTGGAAGGACAGCAGATCATGTCAGGGGAAGGAGCGCTGGAAGGACAGCAGATCATGTCGGGGGAAGGGGCGCTGGAAGGACAGCAGATCATGTCGGGGGAAGGGGCGCTGGAAGGACAGCAGATCATGTCGGGGGAAGGAGCGCCGGAAGGACAGCAGATCATGTCGGGGGAAGGAGCGCCGGAAGGACAGCAGATCATGTCGGGGGAAGGGGCGTCGGAAGGACAGCAGATCATGTCGGGGGAAGGGGCGCTGGAAGGACAGCAGATCATGTCGGGGGAAGGGGCGTCGGAAGGACAGCAGATCATGTCGGGGGAAGGGGCGTCGGAAGGACAGCAGATCATGTCGGGGGAAGGGGCGCTGGAAGGACAGCAGATCATGTCGGGGGAAGGGGCGCTGGAAGGACAGCAGATCATGTCGGGGGAAGGGGCGCTGGAAGGACAGCAGATCATGTCGGGGGAAGGAGCGCTGGAAGGACAGCAGATCATGTCGGGGGAAGGGGCGCTGGAAGGATAACAGATCATGTCGGGGGAAGGGCGCTGGAAGGACAGCAGATCATGTCGGGGGAAGGAGCGTCGGAAGGACAGCAGATCATGTCGGGGGAAGGAGCGCCGGAAGGACAGCAGATCATGTCGGGGGAAGGAGCGCCGGAAGGACAGCAGATCATGTCGGGGGAAGGGGCGCTGGAAGGACAGCAGATCATGTCGGGGGAAGGAGCGCTGGAAGGACAGCAGATCATGTCGGGGGAAGGAGCGTCGGAAGGACAGCAGATCATGTTGGGGGAAGGGGCGCTGGAAGGACAGCAGATCATGTCGGGGGAAGGAGCGCTGGAAGGACAGCAGATCATGTCGGGGGAAGGAGCGCCGGAAGGACAGCAGATCATGTCGGGGGAAGGGGCGCCGGAAGGACAGCAGATCATGTCGGGGGAAGGGGCGCTGGAAGGACAGCAGATCATGTCGGGGGAAGGGGCGCTGGAAGGACAGCAGATCATGTCGGGGGAAGGAGCGCCGGAAGGACAGCAGATCATGTCGGGGGAAGGGGCGCTGGAAGGACAGCAGATCATGTCGGGGGAAGGGGCGCTGGAAGGACAGCAGATCATGTCAGGGGAAGGAGCGCTGGAAGGACAGCAGATCATGTCGGGGGAAGGAGCGCTGGAAGGACAGCAGATCATGTCAGGGGAAGGAGCGCTGGAAGGACAGCAGATCATGTCGGGGGAAGGGGCGCCGGAAGGACAGCAGATCATGTCGGGGGAAGGAGCGCCGGAAGGACAGCAGATCATGTCGGGGGAAGGGGCGCTGGAAGGACAGCAGATCATGTCGGGGGAAGGGGCGCTGGAAGGACAGCAGATCATGTCGGGGGAAGGAGCGCTGGAAGGACAGCAGATCATGTCAGGGGAAGGAGCGCTGGAAGGACAGCAGATCATGTCGGGGGAAGGAGCGCTGGAAGGACAGCAGATCATGTCAGGGGAAGGAGCGCTGGAAGGACAGCAGATCATGTCGGGGGAAGGAGCGCCGGAAGGACAGCAGATCATGTCGGGGGAAGGAGCGCTGGAAGGACAGCAGATCATGTCGGGGGAAGGGGCGCTGGAAGGACAGCAGATCATGTCGGGGGAAGGAGCGCTGGAAGGACAGCAGATCATGTCGGGGGAAGGAGCGCTGGAAGGACAGCAGATCATGTCAGGGGAAGGAGCGCTGGAAGGACAGCAGATCATGTCGGGGGAAGGAGCGCCGGAAGGACAGCAGATCATGTCGGGGGAAGGAGCGCTGGAAGGACAGCAGATCATGTCGGGGGAAGGGGCGCCGGAAGGACAGCAGATCATGTCGGGGGAAGGGGCGCCGGAAGGACAGCAGATCATGTCGGGGGAAGGAGCGCTGGAAGGACAGCAGATCATGTCGGGGGAAGGGGCGCTGGAAGGACAGCAGATCATGTCGGGGGAAGGGGCGCTGGAAGGACAGCAGATCATGTCGGGGGAAGGGGCGCTGGAAGGACAGCAGATCATGTCGGGGGAAGGGGCGCCGGAAGGACAGCAGATCATGTCGGGGGAAGGGGCGTCGGAAGGACAGCAGATCATGTCGGGGGAAGGAGCGCTGGAAGGACAGCAGATCATGTCGGGGGAAGGGGCGCTGGAAGGACAGCAGATCATGTCGGGGGAAGGGGCGCTGGAAGGACAGCAGATCATGTCGGGGGAAGGGGCGCTGGAAGGACAGCAGATCATGTTGGGGGAAGGGGCGCCGGAAGGACAGCAGATCATGTCGGGGGAAGGGGCGCTGGAAGGACAGCAGATCATGTCGGGGGAAGGGGCGCCGGAAGGACAGCAGATCATGTCGGGGGAAGGAGCGCCGGAAGGACAGCAGATCATGTCGGGGGAAGGGGCGCTGGAAGGACAGCAGATCATGTCGGGGGAAGGGGCGCTGGAAGGACAGCAGATCATGTCGGGGGAAGGAGCGTCGGAAGGACAGCAGATCATGTCGGGGGAAGGGGCGCCGGAAGGACAGCAGATCATGTCGGGGGAAGGGGCGCCGGAAGGACAGCAGATCATGTCGGGGGAAGGGGCGCCGGAAGGACAGCAGATCATGTCAGGGGAAGGAGCGCTGGAAGGACAGCAGATCATGTCGGGGGAAGGGGCGCTGGAAGGACAGCAGATCATGTCGGGGGAAGGGGCGCTGGAAGGACAGCAGATCATGTTGGGGGAAGGAGCGCTGGAAGGACAGCAGATCATGTCGGGGGAAGGGGCGCCGGAAGGACAGCAGATCATGTCGGGGGAAGGGGCGCTGGAAGGACAGCAGATCATGTTGGGGGAAGGGGCGCCGGAAGGACAGCAGATCATGTCGGGGGAAGGGGCGCCGGAAGGACAGCAGATCATGTCGGGGGAAGGGGCGTCGGAAGGACAGCAGATCATGTTGGGGGAAGGGGCGCTGGAAGGACAGCAGATCATGTCGGGGGAAGGAGCGCTGGAAGGACAGCAGATCATGTCGGGGGAAGGGGCGCTGGAAGGACAGCAGATCATGTCGGGGGAAGGGGCGTCGGAAGGACAGCAGATCATGTCGGGGGAAGGGGCGCTGGAAGGACAGCAGATCATGTCGGGGGAAGGGGCGCCGGAAGGACAGCAGATCATGTCGGGGGAAGGGGCGCCGGAAGGACAGCAGATCATGTCGGGGGAAGGGGCGCCGGAAGGACAGCAGATCATGTCGGGGGAAGGGGCGCTGGAAGGACAGCAGATCATGTCGGGGGAAGGAGCGCTGGAAGGACAGCAGATCATGTTGGGGGAAGGGGCGTCGGAAGGACAGCAGATCATGTCGGGGGAAGGAGCGCTGGAAGGACAGCAGATCATGTCGGGGGAAGGAGCGCTGGAAGGACAGCAGATCATGTCGGGGGAAGGGGCGCTGGAAGGACAGCAGATCATGTCGGGGGAAGGAGCGCTGGAAGGACAGCAGATCATGTCGGGGGAAGGAGCGCTGGAAGGACAGCAGATCATGTCGGGGGAAGGGGCGCTGGAAGGACAGCAGATCATGTCGGGGGAAGGGGCGTCGGAAGGACAGCAGATCATGTCGGGGGAAGGGGCGCTGGAAGGACAGCAGATCATGTCGGGGGAAGGAGCGCTGGAAGGACAGCAGATCATGTCGGGGGAAGGGGCGCTGGAAGGACAGCAGATCATGTTGGGGGAAGGGGCGTCGGAAGGACAGCAGATCATGTCGGGGGAAGGGGCGCCGGAAGGACAGCAGATCATGTCGGGGGAAGGGGCGTCGGAAGGACAGCAGATCATGTCGGGGGAAGGAGCGCTGGAAGGACAGCAGATCATGTCGGGGGAAGGGGCGCTGGAAGGACAGCAGATCATGTCGGGGGAAGGGGCGCTGGAAGGACAGCAGATCATGTCGGGGGAAGGAGCGCTGGAAGGACAGCAGATCATGTCGGGGGAAGGGGCGCTGGAAGGACAGCAGATCATGTCGGGGGAAGGAGCGCTGGAAGGACAGCAGATCATGTCGGGGGAAGGGGCGCTGGAAGGACAGCAGATCATGTCGGGGGAAGGGGCGCTGGAAGGACAGCAGATCATGTCGGGGGAAGGGGCGCTGGAAGGACAGCAGATCATGTCGGGGGAAGGGGCGCTGGAAGGACAGCAGATCATGTCGGGGGAAGGGGCGCTGGAAGGACAGCAGATCATGTCGGGGGAAGGGGCGCTGGAAGGACAGCAGATCATGTCGGGGGAAGGGGCGCTGGAAGGACAGCAGATCATGTTGGGGGAAGGGGCGCCGGAAGGACAGCAGATCATGTCGGGGGAAGGGGCGCCGGAAGGACAGCAGATCATGTCGGGGGAAGGAGCGCTGGAAGGACAGCAGATCATGTTGGGGGAAGGGGCGTCGGAAGGACAGCAGATCATGTCGGGGGAAGGAGCGCTGGAAGGACAGCAGATCATGTCGGGGGAAGGGGCGCTGGAAGGACAGCAGATCATGTCGGGGGAAGGGGCGCTGGAAGGACAGCAGATCATGTCGGGGGAAGGGGCGTCGGAAGGACAGCAGATCATGTCGGGGGAAGGGGCGCCGGAAGGACAGCAGATCATGTCGGGGGAAGGGGCGTCGGAAGGACAGCAGATCATGTCGGGGGAAGGGGCGTCGGAAGGACAGCAGATCATGTCGGGGGAAGGGGCGTCGGAAGGACAGCAGATCATGTCGGGGGAAGGGGCGCCGGAAGGACAGCAGATCATGTCGGGGGAAGGAGCGCTGGAAGGACAGCAGATCATGTCGGGGGAAGGGGCGTCGGAAGGACAGCAGATCATGTCGGGGGAAGGAGCGCTGGAAGGACAGCAGATCATGTCGGGGGAAGGGGCGCTGGAAGGACAGCAGATCATGTCGGGGGAAGGGGCGCTGGAAGGACAGCAGATCATGTCGGGGGAAGGAGCGCTGGAAGGACAGCAGATCATGTCGGGGGAAGGGGCGCTGGAAGGACAGCAGATCATGTCGGGGGAAGGGGCGCTGGAAGGACAGCAGATCATGTCGGGGGAAGGGGCGCTGGAAGGACAGCAGATCATGTCGGGGGAAGGAGCGCTGGAAGGACAGCAGATCATGTCGGGGGAAGGGGCGCTGGAAGGACAGCAGATCATGTCGGGGGAAGGGGCGCTGGAAGGACAGCAGATCATGTCGGGGGAAGGGGCGCCGGAAGGACAGCAGATCATGTCGGGGGAAGGAGCGCTGGAAGGACAGCAGATCATGTCGGGGGAAGGGGCGTCGGAAGGACAGCAGATCATGTCGGGGGAAGGGGCGCTGGAAGGACAGCAGATCATGTCGGGGGAAGGGGCGCTGGAAGGACAGCAGATCATGTCGGGGGAAGGGGCGCCGGAAGGACAGCAGATCATGTCGGGGGAAGGAGCGCTGGAAGGACAGCAGATCATGTCGGGGGAAGGGGCGCTGGAAGGACAGCAGATCATGTCGGGGGAAGGGGCGTCGAAGGACAGCAGATCATGTCGGGGGAAGGAGCGCTGGAAGGACAGCAGATCATGTCGGGGGAAGGGGCGCCGGAAGGACAGCAGATCATGTCGGGGAAGGGGCGTCGGAAGGACAGCAGATCATGTCGGGGGAAGGAGCGCTGGAAGGACAGCAGATCATGTCTGGGGAAGGGGCGCTGGAAGGACAGCAGATCATGTCGGGGAAGGGGCGCTGGAAGGACAGCAGATCATGTCGGGGGAAGGAGCGCTGGAAGGACAGCAGATCATGTCGGGGGAAGGGCGCTGGAAGGACAGCAGATCATGTCGGGGGGAAGGAGCGCTGGAAGGACAGCAGATCATGTCGGGGGAAGGGGCGCTGGAAGGACAGCAGATCATGTCGGGGGAAGGGGCGCTGGAAGGACAGCAGATCATGTCGGGGGAAGGAGCGCTGGAAGGACAGCAGATCATGTCGGGGGAAGGGGCGCTGGAAGGACAGCAGATCATGTCGGGGGAAGGGGCGCTGGAAGGACAGCAGATCATGTCGGGGGAAGGGGCGCTGGAAGGACAGCAGATCATGTCGGGGGAAGGAGCGCTGGAAGGACAGCAGATCATGTCGGGGGAAGGGGCGCTGGAAGGACAGCAGATCATGTCGGGGGAAGGGGCGCTGGAAGGACAGCAGATCATGTCGGGGGAAGGGGCGCTGGAAGGACAGCAGATCATGTCGGGGGAAGGGGCGCTGGAAGGACAGCAGATCATGTCGGGGAAGGGGCGCTGGAAGGACAGCAGATCATGTCGGGGGAAGGGGCGCTGGAAGGACAGCAGATCATGTCGGGGGAAGGGGCGCTGGAAGGACAGCAGATCATGTCGGGGGAAGGGGCGCTGGAAGGACAGCAGATCATGTCGGGGGAAGGGGCGCTGGAAGGACAGCAGATCATGTCGGGGGAAGGAGCGCTGGAAGGACAGCAGATCATGTCGGGGGAAGGGGCGCTGGAAGGACAGCAGATCATGTCGGGGGAAGGGGCGCTGGAAGGACAGCAGATCATGTCGGGGGAAGGAGCGCTGGAAGGACAGCAGATCATGTCGGGGGAAGGGGCGCTGGAAGGACAGCAGATCATGTCGGGGGAAGGGGCGCTGGAAGGACAGCAGATCATGTCGGGGGAAGGGGCGCTGGAAGGACAGCAGATCATGTCGGGGGAAGGAGCGCTGGAAGGACAGCAGATCATGTCGGGGGAAGGGGCGCTGGAAGGACAGCAGATCATGTCGGGGGAAGGGGCGCTGGAAGGACAGCAGATCATGTCGGGGGAAGGGGCGCTGGAAGGACAGCAGATCATGTCGGGGGAAGGGGCGCTGGAAGGACAGCAGATCATGTCGGGGGAAGGGGCGCTGGAAGGACAGCAGATCATGTCGGGGGAAGGGGCGCTGGAAGGACAGCAGATCATGTCGGGGGAAGGGGCGCTGGAAGGACAGCAGATCATGTCGGGGGAAGGGGCGCTGGAAGGACAGCAGATCATGTCGGGGGAAGGGGCGCTGGAAGGACAGCAGATCATGTCGGGGGAAGGGGCGCTGGAAGGACAGCAGATCATGTCGGGGGAAGGGGCGCTGGAAGGACAGCAGATCATGTCGGGGGAAGGAGCGCTGGAAGGACAGCAGATCATGTCGGGGGAAGGGGCGCTGGAAGGACAGCAGATCATGTCGGGGGAAGCGGGCCGCCTCCGGCGTCTTTAACAATAGCTGGTCACTAAGGAGGGGGCTGGGAAGCCGGCTATGAAAAATGCAGAAAGAAACTGCGTGGGGCCCCCCCAATCCATACCAGACCCTTATCTGACTATGCAGCCCGGCAGGCCAGGAAAGTGGGGGGGGAGGACGAGCGAACACCCCCCGTCCTGAACCATACCAGGCCACATGCCCTCAACATGGGGGGGGGGTGCTTTGGAGTGGGGGGAAGGGTCTTCCCCAAAGGACCATGTTGAATGTTATTTATTTATACATTTTTTTAATGAAGGAATGGTCCACTTTTTTGGTGAAAGAGTAAGGGTACAATACCCCTATTAATTCACATGGGGGAGGGGGGCCAGGATCTGGGGACCCCCTTATTAAAGGTGGCTTCCATATTCCGATAAGTCACCCCCCTTACTCCACTGTGCCAGGGTTGTGGAGAAGAGGCCTTTGTCCTCATCAACATGGGGACAAGGTGCTTTGGGGGGGAGCCCCCCTACCCCCAAGTACCACCCCATGTTGAGGGCATGTGGCCCAGTATGATTCAGGAGGAGGAGGGGGGTGCTTCTGAATCGCACATGTCAACAGTTTTGAACACAAATTCAGAACAGTGTGGGGGACCCCCCCAACAGATTTTAGGGGAACCCCATGCCAAAATATATATTTTTCTAATCTTGGTGGGGGGGGGGGGGTTTCCCCTTAAAATCCATGGGGGGAGTTCTGAATTTGTGTTCAAAACTGATGATATGTGCGATTCAGATGCGTTCTTATAGAAGGCAATGAGTCTGGAATTCGCATCTGAATCGCGCCGCAGTGCTCAGAAAACGCACAGGACTCTTTATATTTGCACTGGAATCGCACTGCCGCTGCACTGCATGTGCTGTATGTGAACCGGCTCCATACAAAGCATCCATTCACATATATGTGAACTGAGCCTCAGGGTCGCCTCTACTCAGGGGCCACATCGCTGCAATTATTACATATACTGCCGCAATAAAACAAATGTTCCCATAGAATCCCTCTATAGTGCAGACCCCTGAGGGGCCCCGCAGATCTGTCCCAGGATCTATGAGAGCGGCAGCCAGGCACACCGCAGCTCCCTCACACACAGTAACCCGGCAGTGCAGGTCCTTTTAGGCTTTATTGCTGGTTAATGGTGGATGAGGTGCGGAAGCTTCCGGATGCTCCAGAACTTAGTGCATAAAAATATTCAGAGGACTCTCTCTCTTCTGTCTACTCCCTCCAGGGGCAATCACCCCCCCCCCCCCCATTGGTGGAGACTAGGGGCCCAAGCACTTCTGGGACTACCAGCGGGGCAAATCTCACTTTGGTAGCACTAACACAGTCACTCAAAGGGTTAAACACAATGTAGGTTATTAATGTGGGTGAGTGGCCTTCATTTTACAACACCACATCCCATAATATCAAAAACTTGGAGAAAACAAAAATATTGGGACTTTAGAGGTGCTGCATACAGACAATAGTACATTCATTAAAAATTCATCATTTATTAATCACAAATGTTAAAAAACATAACAGGATAAGATCATATGTAGTCTTACCATTTGTCTTGTCATGGCGGTATCACAGCATCAACTCCCAACATGTTTCGCCCGTAGGGCTTCTTCAGGGAAACCACTACTAATCACTATACCACGCAGCAGTCACTAGGATCCCACTTCCAGGCCTCTACTCACTGTGTCTCCAGATACTTGGATACCTCCTGTCCAGCATTGGCTAGACACTGTACCGTGAATCTCCCAGGCCGGATCCTTAGTGCACCCCCTTTACTTGGCACTGAACTGCTTCCAAGGAAAGTAGCCCCCCCCCCCCCCCCCCCCGGCTCCTCTGTAAATTTTCGCCAGGCTTTCAGCTGACTTGTCCAGAAGGGCAGCAGCCCTTCCAGGCTAAGATCTC
>JBBDGP010005546.1:0-56666 GCA_037952835.1 Lithobates septentrionalis
GACCCGGAAGGAAGATGGGTGAAGATGGATACAACCTCTAGCGGTGACGAGGGCGTCGTCTTTTTTTTTTGGGGGGGTGGGGGGGAGCGGATACCTAGTTTTGACATTTTTCCACTTGGATCGTCTAGGTGATCCAAGCAGAAGTTCTCCCCTCCCCCTCCCTCCCTGCAGTCTTCTGGGACACGTCACAGGTGCCAGAAGACTGCCGAACCATTCGGGAGGCGCAGAGCAACCCGCGCATGCGCAGTGTGCACCCAGCTGGAAGGTGCAAGCTGTCACAGCCGGGTGCCCACAGTTGAAATGCTGGCCCTGTGGAGAGGCGAGGGAGAGAAGGGTTTAGGCGGCCACATCGATGGATCCTGGGACAGGCGAGTGTGTTTTTTATTAAAAGTCAGCAGCTACACTTTTTTGTAGCAAAAACAGCTAGAGTACCGGTTTAAGTTCTAACTTAAGTCAACCTAAACAATAGCCAATTACATCACATTCATGTGCGCACCTTTATCAAATAACGTGCACTGGGCTGAGCATACCCATTTATTTTTCATGGGCTCACAACAGATCATGAACCAAAAAATAATCACCCGACTTCCTTTTTCACCAATGTACTGCCAGGCACCACCTATCCTTTAATGCAGGGGTCTCAAACTGGCGGCCCTCCAGCTGTTGTGGAACTACAAGTCCCATCATGCCTCTGTCTGTGGGAGTCATGCTTGTTACTGTGAGCCTCGCAATGCGTCATGGGACTTGTAGTTCTGCAACAGCTGGAGGGCCGCCAGTTTGAGACCCCTGCAAATGCATGTGTCCTGGTCAGGTGCTTTTGTGTGTGTGTGTGTGTGTGTGTGTGTGTGTGTGTGTACGTGTACATCTGTGCAAATTGCGGTGCCATTATTAAAGAACGCCAATGCACCCAAAGCACATCCCCAATGTATTGCATGATAGCAAGAACAAGCGTGACTGCGGTCTTAACCTTTTCCACTAGATGTTTAAGTTCAGAGCGCCGGACCGCTGATTAGCAAATGAGTTCTCTCTGTGCTCACGGGGCTGTTGAGCTGCATGCTAAATGCTTCATTGGAACATCTATGTGTTCCCAGCCAGAGAGGCAGGAAGGTGACTCAAGCAGAAAAGCAGCATCTCCCCAAATATCCCATGTACAGTCTACATTTTCTCTGCTCTGTGCATCCTGGCAACACTCCTTCAATGTCATCTCTCAAGGTCAGAGCATAAATGCTGCACATAAAATACACAAAAAGGGAAGGCTACAGTTCTATTGTGATGTATAATGCTTAGAGAATCAAACATTCAATGGAGAATATGGTAAAAGACAGCTGCAGTATTTTCAAAGTGAGGATACTCCCATTTATCCCCCAAAAATAGGGACAGATCTGAACTCTCCTGTGAATTAGGCCTCACTCATACAAAAGGGTCCGAGCAGGTCCATCGGTCCATTTTCAGGCGGATCTGATCGGACCCCCCTATTCACCCCTATGGACCTACAGTATCTCACAAAAGTGAGTACACCCCTCACATTTTTGTAAATCTTTTCTTCTATCTTTTCATGTGACAACACTGAAGAAATGACACTTTGCTACAATGTAAAGTAGTGAGTGTACAGCTTGTATAACAGTGTAAATTTGCTGTCCCCTCAAAATAACTCAACACACAGCCATTAATGTCTAAACCGCTGGCAACAAAAGTGAGTACACCCCTAGTTGAAAATGGCCCAATTAGCCATTTTCCCTCCCCGGTGTCATGTGACTCGTTAGTGTTACAAGGTCTCAGGTGTGAATGGGGAGCAGGTGTGTTAAATTTGGTGTTGTCGCTCTCACTCTCTCATACTGGTCACTGGAAGTTAAACATGGCACCTCATGGCAAAGAACTCTCTGAGGATCTGAAAAAAAGAATTGTTTCTCTACATAAAGATGGCCTAGGCTATAAGAAGATTGCCAAGACCCTGAAACTGAGCTGCAGCACGGCGGCCAAGACCATACAGCGGTGTAACAGGACAGGTTCCACTGAGAACAGGCCTCGCCATGGTCCACCAAAGAAGTTGAGGTCACGTGCTCAGCGTCATATCCAGAGGTTGCACAGCGCAAGCCTCCACACTGCACAGCGCAAAGCTCTGCAACCCTCCACTCCGCACAGCGCAACCCTCCACTCCGCACAGCGCAACCCTCCACTTCGCACAGCGCAACCCTCCACTTCGCACAGCGCAACCCTCCACTTCGCACAGCGCAACCCTCCACTTCGCACAGCGCAACCCTCCACTTCGCACAGCGCAACCCTCCACACCGCACAGCGCAACCCTCCACACCGCACAGCGCAACCCTCCACACCGCACAGCGCAACCCTCCACACCGCACAGCGCAACCCTCCACACCGCACAGCGCAACCCTCCACACCGCACAGCGCAACCCTCCACACCGCACAGCGCAACCCTCCACACCGCACAGCGCAACCCTCCACACCGCACAGCGCAACCCTCCACACCGCACAGCGCAATCCTCTACACCGCACAGCGCAATCCTCTACAACCCTCCACGCTGCACAACCCTCCACTCTGCACAGCGCAAAGCTCTACAACCCTCTACGCTGCACAGCGCATAGCTCTACAACCTCTACGCTGCACAGCGCATAGCTCTACAACCCTCTACGCTGCACAGCGCATAGCTCTACAACCCTCTACGCTGCACAGCGCATAGCTCTACAACCCTCTACGCTGCACAGCGCATAGCTCTACAACCCTCTACGCTGCACAGCGCATAGCTCTACAACCCTCTACGCTGCACAGCGCATAGCTCTACAACCCTCTACGCTGCACAGCGCATAGCTCTACAACCCTCTACGCTGCACAGCGCATAGCTCTACAACCCTCTACGCTGCACAGCGCATAGCACTACAACCCTCTACGCTGCACAGCGCATAGCACTACAACCCTCTACGCTGCACAGCGCATAGCTCTACAACCCTCTACGCTGCACAGCGCATAGCTCTACAACCCTCTACGCTGCACAGCGCATAGCTCTACAACCCTCTACGCTGCACAGCGCATAGCTCTACAACCCTCTACGCTGCACAGCGCATAGCTCTACAACCCTCTACGCTGCACAGCGCATAGCTCTACAACCCTCTACGCTGCACAGCGCATAGCTCTACAACCCTCTACGCTGCACAGCGCATAGCTCTACAACCCTCTACGCTGCACAGCGCATAGCTCTACAACCCTCTACGCTGCACAGCGCATAGCTCTACAACCCTCTACGCTGCACAGCGCATAGCTCTACAACCCTCTACGCTGCACAGCGCATAGCTCTACAACCCTCTACGCTGCACAGCGCATAGCTCTACAACCCTCTACGCTGCACAGCGCATAGCTCTACAACCCTCTACGCTGCACAGCGCATAGCTCTACAACCCTCTACGCTGCACAGCGCATAGCTCTACAACCCTCTACGCTGCACAGCGCATAGCTCTACAACCCTCTACGCTGCACAGCGCATAGCTCTACAACCCTCTACGCTGCACAGCGCATAGCTCTACAACCCTCTAACGCTGCACAGCGCATAGCTCTACAACCCTCTACGCTGCACAGCGCATAGCTCTACAACCCTCTACGCTGCACAGCGCAAAGCTCTACAACCCTCTACGCTGCACAGCGCAAAGCTCTACAACCCTCTACGCTGCACAGCGCAAAGCTCTACAACCCTCTACGCTGCACAGCGCAAAGCTCTACAACCCTCTACGCTGCACAGCGCAAAGCTCTACAACCCTCTACGCTGCACAGCGCAAAGCTCTACAACCCTCTACGCTGCACAGCGCAAAGCTCTACAACCCTCTACGCTGCACAGCGCAAAGCTCTACAACCCTCTACGCTGCACAGCGCAAAGCTCTACAACCCTCCACGCTGCACAACCCTCCACGCTGCACAGCGCAAAGCTCTACAACCCTCCACGCTGCACAACGCAAAGCTCTACAACCCTCTACGCTGTACAGCGCAAAGCTCTACAACCCTCCACGCTGCACAGAGCAAAACTGCACAGCGCAACCCTCCACGCTGCACATGGCAAAGCTGCATAGTGCAACCCTCCATGCTGCACAGCGCAAGCCTCCACACTGCACAGCTCAAAGCTCTACAACCCTCCAGGCTGCACAGAGCAAAGCTGCACAGAGCAAAGCTGCACAGAGCATCCCTCTACGCTGCACAGTGCTAAGCTGCATAGTGCAACCCTCCATGCTGCACAGCGGAAGCCTCCACACTGCACAGCGCAAAGCTCTACAACCCTCTACGCTGCACAGCGCATAGCTCTACAACCCTCTACGCTGCACAGCGCATAGCTCTACAACCCTCTACGCTGCACAGCGCATAGCTCTACAACCCTCTACGCTGCACAGCGCATAGCTCTACAACCCTCTACGCTGCACAGCGCATAGGTCTACAACCCTCTACGCTGCACAGCGCATAGCTCTACAACCCTCTACGCTGCACAGCGCATAGCTCTACAACCCTCTACGCTGCACAGCGCATAGCTCTACAACCCTCTACGCTGCACAGCGCATAGCTCTACAACCCTCTACGCTGCACAGCGCATAGCTCTACAACCCTCTACGCTGCACAGCGCATAGCTCTACAACCCTCTACGCTGCACAGCGCAAAGCTCTACAACCCTCTACGCTGCACAGCGCAAAGCTCTACAACCCTCTACGCTGCACAGCGCAAAGCTCTACAACCCTCTACGCTGCACAGCGCAAAGCTCTACAACCCTCTACGCTGCACAGCGCAAAGCTCTACAACCCTCTACGCTGCACAGCGCAAAGCTCTACAACCCTCTACGCTGCACAGCGCAAAGCTCTACAACCCTCTACGCTGCACAGCGCAAAGCTCTACAACCCTCTACGCTGCACAGCGCAAAGCTCTACAACCCTCTACGCTGCACAGCGCAAAGCTCTACAACCCTCTACGCTGCACAGCGCAAAGCTCTACAACCCTCTACGCTGCACAGCGCAAAGCTCTACAACCCTCTACGCTGCACAGCGCAAAGCTCTACAACCCTCTACGCTGCACAGCGCAAAGCTCTACAACCCTCCACGCTGCACAACGCAAAGCTCTACAACCCTCCACGCTGCACAACGCAAAGCTCTACAACCCTCTACGCTGTACAGCGCAAAGCTCTACAATCCTCCACGCTGCACAGAGCAAAACTGCACAGCGCAACCCTCCACGCTGCACATGGCAAAGCTGCATAGTGCAACCCTCCATGCTGCACAGCGCAAGCCTCCACACTGCACAGCTCAAAGCTCTACAACCCTCCAGGCTGCACAGAGCAAAGCTGCACAGAGCAAAGCTGCACAGAGCAACCCTCTACGCTGCACAGTGCTAAGCTGCATAGTGCAACCCTCCATGCTGCACAGCGGAAGCCTCCACACTGCACAGCGCAAAGCTCTGTAACCCTCCACGCTGCACAGCGCAACCCTGCACAGAGCAAAGCTGCACAGCGCAACCCTGCAAGCTGCACAGCGCAAAGCTCTACAACCTTCCACGCTGCACAACCCTCCACGCTGCACAGCGCAAAGCTCTACAACCCTCCACACTGCACAGAGCAAAGCTGCACAGCGCAACCCTCCACAACCCTCCACGCTGCACAGCGCAAATCTCTACAACCATCCACGCTGCACAGCGCAAATCTCTACAACCCTCCACGCTGCACAGTGCAAAGCTGCATAGTGCAACCCTCCATGCTGCACAGCGCAAGCCTCCACACTGCACAGCGCAAAGCTCTGCAACCCTGCACAGAGCAAAGCTGCACAGCGCAACCCTCCACAACCCTCCACACTGCACAGCGCAAACCTCCACGCTGCAGAATACATCTGTCACAACTGCCCATGTTAAGCGGCTGGTTGGGGCACCTGTTGCTCTGAGAGGAGGTTTACCAAGTGTCCTGCAACTAACGATTATTTTCATAATCGATTAGTTGGCCGATTATTGTTTCGATTAATCGGTTAATAACATTAAAAAAAAAAAAAAGTGTGGCGTATAATTTAGTTAATATGTAAAGTTTTAAAAAAAGGCAATTTATTCTTAAATTATTCTTATTCTTATCTCTATGCAGCGGTAAATATAAACAACCAACTATATGGTTAGGGAGCAAAATATCTAATCCACTCTGAGAATAACAGACAGAAGAGATAGATACTGTATATACTATTAGAGGAGATATACTGTATATACTATTAGAGGAGATATACTGTATATACTATTAGAGGAGATATACTGTATATACTATTAGAGGAGATATACTGTATATACTATTAGAGGAGATATACTGTATAAACTGTTAAAGAGATATACTGTACATACTATTAAAGGGTGAATCTGATAAATATCATCAGACTCAGAGATCAAATGTCTTCCTTCAAAAAAAAAAAATCATTTTAAGAACGTTCGTTCGATTTTCTAATCGTTAGTGGGGTCAAGTCGCCATTCATTTTCAACCACAGTGACGGGAAAATTTGGAAATAGAAAACTTCTTGGTTAAAGGAATTTTCAGACAGTGTGTGTGATTTTCGTTCAGAAATGACATTCATTTTAAAAACAGAATGTTAAAAACAAGTGAAAATTTCAAACAACATTCTTTCACTCAGCGAATATACAAAGATTTTTCGTCTGAATATTCTCGTCTGAAAATTGATCGGTGTGGCCAGAATAAGGCTCGGTACACACCTAGGAAGTTTGCTTTTGATCTGCACCAAAGCACCAAAAAAACACATAGATGTGAACCAGGTCTAAGACGTTCAGTAACATAATGGGGTTAAAAAAACTAAAATTAGCCCAAAAAAACAAAAAATCAGATAATCACTACTGTAAGGGGTTCATTTTTTTTTTTACTGTAGAACAGTGAAAGTAACATCTACCGTAGAGATTATTTGCTCTTTTTGTACTATAAAGGGCTCGTTTTAGTTTTTTTTAACCCCATTATGTTACTGGCCGATTAATCGATTATGAAAATAGTAATCGATTAATTTCATAATCGATTAGTTGTTTCAGCCCTAATTGCAGTTTACCAATCATTAGATGTGGCGGCTGCATTTGTTTTCTTTTTTTAGGCTCTCTTTCCCTTTGTTCTCTCCTGGTGATCTGTCCAGTAACAACCCTCCTGTATTAAAGCGCCCCCACTCTGGATAAAGGAGCACAGGGGGCATTTTTGGACAGCAGAATTATCAGTCTGTGGGAGGGAAGTGTTAAGGCCCATACACACGATCGGACTTTTTGACAACAAACATGCAAATTATCTGTTTTAAGGCAACATCTGACCGTGTGTACGCTCCATCGGACAAACTTTTTCAGTTTTCATCGGACAAATGATGGCTGTGCGAACAGACAAACTTTCCGGCAACAAAAGTCCTATGGTGCAAAATCCTATCATGTGTACACAAGTCCATAGGACTTTAGTCCAAAGTACAAACACGCATGCTCAGAACCAAAGCAAAAGATCAGGCAACAATACAGAAATTGACCAAAGGGTGGCGGTAAAGAGCTGAAAAACCACGTGATTTGGTGAAAGTTGGTTGAAAAAGTCCTGCCGTGTGTATGCATACTAAGTTCACGGCCAACGCCCTTTGGACAGAAATCCATGGAAAAGTTTGTTTGAAGTCCGATCGTGTGTATGAGGCTTTAGATGTACTCGCAGATTTAGATACACTGACAAACTAAAGCCAAACTCCAGCTCATACTTTATAATCAGTTACAGCAGGGTTTTTTCTTTTCCTTTTAGGATAAAGGTTTTACATAAATAAAAGCTGATCATTGTAAGCACCCGTCAGTGATAAATGGTTTGTCTCAACATTCTAACTGCCACATCTGCAGGAATGCTTGTTCTGTTGAAAATCAACAGACTTGCTGGCTGGATCACCGGGCGAAAATAAAAGGAGAGAAAGCCTAAAATAGACTAACTAATGCAGCCATCACATCCAAGAATTGGGAAGCTCCAATATAATAAATCTTTTTTTATTACATTTTTTTAATTAAATGTTAAATTTATTTAATGTTTTTGGGTTTAACATTGCTTCAACACTTTGCAGGTGAACACACTGAGAGGCCAAAGTCTAAACAGGCCCTGAAAATTAATTTAATTAAAATAATAAAATATATTTCACGGTATCACAACTCACTGCACCAAGAAGTGTGAATGTGACCTTAGCTCTGTATCACCGACACAGAACAAGCATGCAGCAAGTGAAAAAAGAGACTATCATCTCTAAACTGGTTCTGGCTCTGTGACTATGGCAGTCAGCATTTTCAG
The DNA here is from genome assembly GCA_037952835.1 of Lithobates septentrionalis. Lineage (NCBI taxonomy): Eukaryota > Metazoa > Chordata > Amphibia > Anura > Ranidae > Lithobates > Lithobates septentrionalis. Next base: position 8,295 of record JBBDGP010005546.1, read on the forward strand.
AAGGAGAAGCCAGAAATGAACTTTTGGTCACCTGAGCTAATTCTCCTAGAACCCGCCCCCCAATCAATAAACGTCCCTTTTAGTTGCATTTAAAGCAGAACTCCAGGTTTAAATAAATTCTCCAGAAGTAGTAAAAATAAAAAAGCAGCTTTGATTGCAATACTCACCTTTAATCCAGTGGTGCCCCTGCAAAATATCAAGTTATCCACCAGATGGCGCTTCTCTTTCACGCTGAATGACAGCCTGGCCTTGTTCAGCCTCTTCCATTGAGTCCAGACTGCCAGGGACCTACCTGCCTGCCTGCCCCCCTCCCCCTCCTCCTCCTTCTGAGGGTATAGTAGCATTAGGTCTACAGTATATACAATGTACTATAGATGGCACATGGGGTGTATAGAGGGCTTGGTATAGATGGGATGTATATAGGACATGGGATATGAGGCATATAGAGCTGTGTGTGTGTGTATATATACAGGGCTTTTTTTCCAGGTGGAACTTGGTGGAACTCAGTTCCACCACCTCTGGCTCAAACCCTTTGGTGCCTGCTCACCACAATCACTTGTAAACACAGAAGTCCGGTTTCTGTGTTTACAAATGACAGCTCTGCACTCTGTGTGCAACCCCCCTGAACTCTGCACTCTGTATGTAATGCAATCCTGGAATTTAAAGTGGATGTAAACCCAATGTCATCCTTTCTAAACTCCTGCCATAGGGGTTATCTATAAGGATAGACACGCCTCCTGCATGTATCTTTACCTGTCAAATGTCTCCCCTCTGTCTGTTATGAGACCCGAAAAACTGCAGATTCTGTGGGCGGGGTCTGTTGTCTGGAGCTCGGTGGGTGGAGTCGTGATGTCAGTAGACTCCCCGCCCACCTCTACACTCCCCTTGTCAATATTCATTTTCTCCTGTGTGTTTCTTACACTGAACTTCTGCTATGATCTCTAACATCCAGTGAAAAGACAGGAAAGTAACCACATGACTTCAGCATGCCCAATCATGCTCAGGTGTGGAACAGCCAATCCTTGCAGAGCAGCTGTAGAAAAGGAGTGGGGGAGGGAATTAAAAAATAATGCCTGTCTCTTAGGCTAGTGCACGAGATGTAAATCACCTGTCACTCACAGCAAGGGGGAGGATTTGACATATTATACTCTACAGCAGGGGTCCTCAAACTACGGCCCGCGGGCCGAATCCGGCCCTCCAGCGTTTTTTACCCGCCCGCGGACTGCCCCTTTAACTGCAGCACTCCCCCTGCCATCTGCTCCCTCCATCACACAGGCCGGGAAACATGACAGGCCCGGAAAAAGGACCTTCTGTGCTAAGAAGCAGGTGATTGGTTACTAGGCATCAGGGCGGTCCCAGGAACCAATCACCTGCCCCTCACTTCCAAAGTCCCGCCCTCCGTCCGGACCTACCATGCCTCGTGTCCTGCGTGATACAGGTAAGTGTTGAGTGGGAGTGTATTATTGATATGGGGGGGATCTGTGACACACGGGGGGAGTCTGTGATAGGGGGAGATCTGTGATGTGGGGGACTCTGTGCTATGGTGGGGGACTCTGTGCTATGGTGGGGGACTGATGTGGTGGACTCTGTGCCATGGTGGGGGACTGATGTGGGGGACTCTGTGCTATGGTGGGGGACTCTGTGCCATGGTGGGGGACTGATGTGGTGGACTCTGTGCCATGGTGGGGGACTGATGTGGTGGACTCTGTGCCATGGTGGGGGACTGATGTGCCATGGTGGGGGACTGATGTGGTGGACTCTGTGCCATGGTGGGGGACTGATGTGGTGGACTCTGTGCCATGGTGGGGGACTGATGTGGTGGACTCTGTGCCATGGTGGGGGAATGATGTGGGGGACTGATGTGCCATGGTGGGGGACTGATGTGCCATGGTGGGGGACTGATGTGCCATGGTGGGGGACTGATGTGGGGGACTCTGTGCCATGGTGGGGGACTCTGTGCCATGGTGGGGGACTCTGTGCCATGGTGGGGGACTGATGTGCGGGACTCTGTGCCATGGTGGGGGACTGATGTGCGGGACTCTGTGCCATGGTGGGGGACTGATGTGCGGGACTCTGTGCCATGGTGGGGGACTGATGTGGGGGACTCTGTGCCATGGTGGGGGACTGATGTGGGGGACTCTGTGCCATGGTGGGGGACTGATGTGGGGGACTCTGTGCTATGGTGGGGGACTGATGTGGGGGACTCTGTGCCATGGTGGGGGACTGATGTCGGGGACTCTGTGCTATGGTGGGGGACTCTGTGCTATGGTGGGGGACTGATGTGGGGGACTCTGTGCTATGGTGGGGGGACTCTGTGCTATGGTGGGGGACTGATGTGGGGGACTCTGTGCTACGGTGGGGGACTGATGTGGGGGACTCTGTGCTACGGTGGGGGACTGATGTGGGGGACTCTGTGCTACGGTGGGGGACTGATGTGGGGGACTCTGTGCTATGGTGGGGGACTGATGTGGGGGACTCTGTGCTATGGTGGGGGACTGATGTGGGGGACTCTGTGCTACGGTGGGGGACTGATGTGGGGGGACTCTGTGCTATGGTGGGGGACTGATGTGGGGGACTCTGTGCTATGGTGGGGGACTCTGTGCTATGGTGGGGGACTCTGTGCTATGGTGGGGGACTGATATGGGGGAAGTATGTGATTGGGAGTGGTTCTGTAATGAGGGGAGTCTGTGAAATACTGATAAGTTTATATTGATTACAATTGTTCTTTATTTTAAATATTGTACTGTTTTTTTTTTCCTGTTTTTTTTTTTTTTTTGCACTACAAATAAGATGTGTGCATAGGAATTAGTTCATATTTTTTTTAAACTATAGTGCGGCCCCCCAACAGTCTGAGGGACCGTGAACTGGCCCCCTGTCTAAAAAGTTTGAGGACCCCTGCTCTACAGTATGATATAAAAAAAAAATATTAAAAAATTTCGGGTTTACATCCACTTTAATGCCCCTTTAAGACCCTCCCACTGTTTTTGACCACACCCACTATTTGATGTGATGTGATTTGGAAGGGGGGGGGGAAGAGTCATGGTTGAGTTCCAGCACCTATTGTTTGAGAAAAAAAAGCCCTGTATATGTGTGTGTATATGTATGTATATATATATATATATATATATATATATATATATATATATATATATATATATATATATATATAGGGGTATATAGGATACTCTGTGTATATAGGACTGGGTTTTTAACATATATACTCTGTGTATATAGGATATGAGGTATATATATTTATTATAATAATAATAATAATACAGGTCCATGTCATATATATATATGACATGGGCTATAAGGGGTGTGTATATAGGATATGGCATATGACGTATATACTCGGTGTATATAGGATATATAATACTCGGTGTGTATAATATATATATATATATAATACTCGGTGTATATAGGACATGGGATATGAGTTATATATTCGGTGTATATAGGACTGGGTGTGTATATTATATATACTCTGTGTATATGGGACATGGGGTATGACATATATACTCGGTGTGTATATAGGACATGGGATATGACGTATATACTCGGTGTATATAGGACTGGGTGTACCTGGTCATAGGGCTCTTTCTCCAGGATGCGGCCACACAGCAGGGAGCATTGCTCGAACTTCCTCCGCCGGAAGTAGCTCCAGGCCTGCAGCAGAGGCTCCATCTCCAGCCCCATCCCGGCACTCAGCGTAGGACAGTCCGGGGATCAGCGAAGCTGTAGGCCGCTGTCTCTATGGAAACGGCTTTACCTTCGCATCCTCTGGGAATAGCAACCTTGGGGGTCCTTCCACCGACTCGGGCTGTCCGGCGCTCTGCCTGGCCGGAGGTCGGTCTGTACCGAACACTTACAAGACGCTGCCTGTGCCTTTTGCGCGTATTGGAGGAGGCAGGTCCTCGTACTCGGGTCATGTATCAGAGGGAAAAAGACCATTAGTTAACAGGCAGCTCTCAGGCCACCTCCTGTGACCAAGATGGTAAAGAGATACAATGTATCTGCTCTCTAGAATAACAATGTATTCATTTCCAGAGTAACCAATCAGAATGTGGGGCTCATTTCAAACTCTGGACATTTGGAAGCTGTTGTTATGGGAAACAAGAAAAAAATCTTATAAGAACACTTTTCATGGTTGTAGAGAGAGTTTCCTATAACAATCAGTGTGTCCCCCGGCCTGGCACCGCCATTGCGTCCTGTTCACACTGCGCATGCCCGCCGTGCCCTATTCATCCCTATAGGAAAGCCGCACACGTGGCAACCTGTAGCTATCCATAGTGGCACGGCTCATCAGTAGGAATGAACATGGTGGGAACACGCAACAAAAACAGGAACACATTCTGTGGAATGGCGGTGTGTTTGGCTACATTCACGCAAAATTGCGTGCATTCCCAATAGGCACAGAAACAAGCTGCCCTTTACCAGTCACATGGAGCGGCCATTCATCCTTGGTCTCTGTTCACACCATGTAGGCGGAGCCAGGACAAGGTCATCTAGTGCTGAGGTTCTCAACCTCAGTCCTCAAGTACCCCCAATGGACCTTGTTATGGGAATTTCTCTTAGATAAAAAAAACTCTTATCAATACCCGTCATTGATATTGATTTAAAGCAGGAAAGGAAAACCTGAAAACATGGCCCGTTAGGGGTACTTGAGGACTGAGGTTGGGAACCACTGGTGTAGAGCCCAGAACGAATGTGCTAAACTGCACCCCCCCCCCCCCCCTTAAGATTTGTGAACATTATGTGTCAGCAAACCCCCCCCCCCCCCCCCCCAAAAAAAAGTAGAAAATTGAACACCAAACTGCATGCTTATCTCCAAGCATACATTTCCCCTCCTCCCTGCTGAAATCCCCTTCCCAGCACAAAACCTTGCCCCCCCCATCAAATCCCCCCGTAAACAAAATCACTCTACCCCTTAAATTTCCCCTCCAGATACACATCCTCTTCTCCCCATTCCAAATCCACCCTCCTGGGACAAATTGCCCCCCATCCCCCCTCCTAGCAAAAATCCCCCCCCCCAAAAAAAAATATCCCCTCCTAGCACAAAAACTCCTCAATCATCCCTACTTGCTCATATTCTACCCCCCCAAAAAAATCCCCCCCTTCCCGTCTGAATCCCCTTACCCCTCTACCATAAACTTCCCCCCCAACACAAATCCCCCTCACCCAAATCACCACTTCTAATAGCACCCCACCCAGCCCAATCTTCCCCTACTAGAACAATTCTTACTTCCACCACCCCTAAATCCCACCTCCCAGCACAAATTGCCCCCCCCCCCCATCCCTCCTCCTACCACAAACCCCCCCCCCCCCCAAAAAAAAAGCAAAATTCCCCTCCTATCACAAATCAGATTCCCCCATTCCCCCTCCCAAAACAAATCCTCCAAAATTACCACTTCTAGCACCCCCCCCCCCAAATCTTCCCCTACTAGAGCAATTCTTACTTACACCACCCCTAAATCCCCCATCCCAGCACAAATTGCCCCCCCATCCCTCCTCCTACCACAACCCCCCCCCCCCAAAAAAAAAGCAAAATTTCCCTCCTATCACAAATCAGATTCCCCCATGCCCCCTCCCAACACAAATCCCCCAATCTTCCCCTACTAGATCAATTCTTACCTTCACTGCTCCTAAATCCTACCCCCTAGCACAAATTCTCCCCCCCCCCCCCATCCCCCCTCCTACCACAATACCCCCCCCCCCAGAAAAAAAAATTCCCCTCCTATCACAAATCCCCTTCCACCTCTACCATAAATCAGATTCCCCCATTCCCCCTCCCAACACAAATACCCCAAAATCACCACTTATAGCATCCCCCCCCCATATTTCCCCTCCTAGGTCAATTCTTATTTCCACCGCCCCTAAATTCCCCCAACACAAATCCCCTCACATTATACCAAAGTACCCAGGGCAGCCGCCCCCCTCCTGCCCAGCCCTTGTCCCGGCCCTGCATGTAGGTGAAATGGAACACACGAGCCTCACCGCACTTCATGTGTATAGCAGCCCATTCACTTCAATGAACTGCCCTACACATGAGAAACGCACAACAGTCCCCGACCCTCGGTGGTGCAGCAGCATGCGTTTTTGGTGTGTGTGAAAAAATGAAGGGCGGTGCTTTTCTGTGCACGTCTGGAAAGTGTGCAATTTTTTTTTTCATACTCCTGACATGTACAAAATGTGAACATAGCCTTAATGGCACCCCACACATAGGCCTCTGCTAAAGGGCAGCGTGTTTCTGTGCATGTTGGAAAACAATGCGATTTTTCACACATTCCCAACTTGCAAAGTGTGAACATAACCTTAGGCCTGGTTCTCACCTGTGCTTTTTGTAGCGCGTTTTCAGTTTTGCAGAAATACACTACAGTCCATAGAACATGGTTTCCTATGGATGTAGTTCACATCTGTGCATTTTATGGAAAGGGCCAGGGATTTTTTTCTGGTTTTTGGTTCCATAGACTTCAATATATGAAAAGGGTGTATTGAAAAATGCAAACTGCAACCTGCATAGGTGTGAATCAGGCCTTAGGCTCGATTCACACTAATGCGTTTTTTGATGCATGGGAATTTTTTAACCTGGGTTCCTATGGAACATGTTCACATCAATGCATTTTTGTGCCTCTGCGTTTTTGGGAAGGGTCAGGGACTTTTTTTCATGCAAAATGCAGCGTTTTGCATGTAACAGAATTCAATGGACCCACATCCAAAAACGCAAATACCGCGTTTTTGCCACGTTTTGCGTTTTTTTTTTTTTTACACTGTATACAGTATAAAAAACACTGTAAAAAAAAACAAAAAAAAACCAAAAAACACGCAAAGCACGGCAAAAACGCATGTTCAAAAATGCGGCAAGCACCACAAAAAGCACTGCAGAAAAGCTCAAAAGCAACCTGCATAGATGTGAATCAGACCTTAATGGCACCCCTGCACATCTGCTAAAAATGTGCATTTTATCGTGCCAAAAAAAAATGGCACCTCAGCATAATGCATTTGGGGGATGGCGCGATTTTGCGAAAGTGTCAGGGACTTCTTTTGCATGCTTCGCACACATAGAGCAGCCCATTGAAATGAATGGGCAACCGCTGAAATGCCCTGCAGCCTCCCTGCAATCGCACACAATGCAGGCGGTTGCAGCATAGCAGTGCAGCATTTCGGGGGTTACAAAAGGCAGCGAGGAGGCAACGTATGGTCTCTGAAAAGCGATCCAAGCATAGATCACTCTTCAGAGGAGCGGCAGTCCTTGCCACTAGTATAAAGGAGCCCTAACAAACAAAAAAGGGATTGGGGTTTACATATCCTTTAAGGATTCTGTAGTTGCTGCCAGATTGTTTGGGCGAAGAAGACCCTTTCCTGTAAAAGGAGTGGATGAAGCCCCCTGAGGTTCATTTTAGAAGGTCTCGGCCCGCATGTGAAGACGTGAAGTCTGACGCTTCTGTAGACATTTCATGGATCTCTCCGGATGATTATTTTCCAGGTATGATCAGCGGGGTCAGGTGTCTCCCTCCTGCAATCTGGAGCTCAGGTGTGTTCATCACTAAAACTGACTTGTCCACCTCTCATCCCTTCACAAGATGAATTGCAATGGCTCAGGTGAGGTAGGTTTCATTTACACCACAATCTCTGCGATCACTGTGCACATTTTCAATGTATTTAAATGTGTGTTTAGTGTTTTTGCAGTGCATTATTGTGATTTTTTTTTTTTTTCTTTCAATTTATTTATTAACCACTTGCTATCCAGGCCAATTCTGACATTTCTCCTGTACGTATAAAAATCAATTTTATTTATTTTTTGCTCGAAAATTACACAGAACCCCCAAACATTATGCTTTTTTGAAGCAAAGACCCTAGATAATAAAATGGCGGTTGTTGCAACTTTTTATCTCGCATTGTATTTGCGCAGCAATTTTTCAAACGCGTTTTTTTTTTTTTTTGGGTAAAGAAAAAAACAGTTTCATGCATATAAAAGTTAGCCCAATTTTTTTTGTATAATGTGAAAGATGATGTTATGCCAAGTAAATAGATACCTAACATGTCACACTTCAAAACTGCACACACTCATGGAATGGCGCCAAACTTCGCTACTTGAAAATCCCCATAGGCGAAGCTTTAACATTTTTTTTTTTTTTTTTTGTTTTTTTTTTGTTTTTTTTTTACAGGTTACATGTTTTGAGTTGCAGAGGAGGTCTGGGGCTAGAATTGTTGCTCTTGTTCTAACGTTTGCGGTGATAGCTCAAATGCGTGTGCGACTTACATATGTGTTCGCTTCTGCGAGCGAGGACAGTGGAGTTTTTAAATTAAAATTGTTTTTTTTGTATTGTTGATTTTAGTAAAAATGTTGTTGTTAAATGCTTTTTTACATTATTTATTTTTTGCTCACTTTTATTACAATGTAATAGGAATATGGCAAGACAGGTCCTCTTTACAGCGAGAAATGGGGTCAATAGGTCCCCAGATCTCACCTCTAGGCTAGGAAGCCTGAAATAAAAAAACAAAAAACAAAAAAAAAAAGAAACGATCCTGGCTGCTTTTTCTTCAAATGCAGAGGCCGGGGCGTGACGTCATAAAATTACGCCCGGTCTCCGAATATATTTGCTATAAAACATTACTAATTTAAAAAAATAGAAAAAAAATCAAATTTCTTCATCAATGTGGACCAATCTGTATTCTGCTACTTATTTTTAGTAAAATAAAAAAATCCCAATAAGCATATATTGATTGGTTTGTGCAAAAGTTTTTTATAGTGCCTACAAACTATGGGATAGATTTTTTTTTTTTTTTAAATTTAGTAATGGCGGAGATCAGCGACTTATAGCAGGAATGTGGCAGACAAATTGGACACTTAGCCCAGGTTCACACTGAGCTGCGGAAATGAAGCAGCTGATCTCACACGATTTCACTCCCGCATGTCAGTCCCGATTTCGGCAGCGATTTCACAGACATCCGTGTGTGTTTCTGCACAGATGTCAATGGAAATCGCACCCCAAAGAGTAGTAAATGGACGGTGCCATTGCCGCCGATTTGACATGTCAATTCGCACCAGTGTGAACCAGGGCTAAGGGCTGGTTTACACTCGCTTCAAAACAAGGCTTCGGGCACGCTTTGTTAAAGCTCTCTGAATGCAAGTCAAAGCTCCTGTGACTAAATAAAAACTGCTGCGCAAAAACCGCATGACATAAAAAATTGCAACTCCCACTATTTTCTTCTCTAGGGCTTCTGCTTAAAAATATATATTATAGAATGTTTTGGGTTCCTAAGTAATTTTCTAGCAAAAAAAAAAAGATTTTTACATGTGAGAAGTGTCAGAATTGGCCTGAGCACAGGGGTGCTTTGGACATCCAGCAAATGGCATCAAAGGAGGACCTTTTTTTTTTTTTTTTTGCTATTTTTTTTATTACATATACTTATAGCAGTTTTTAATCAAGGTAGTCTAACATCACTCCGGAGTTTATATTTCAAGGGGCCTATTACAAATTGCTCGGCAGTTATGCAATATTCTGTGATGATACTACTAGAAGGGATTCCCCTCCCCCCTCCCCCCCCCTGCCCCCTACCGCTGACAATTGCTAAACAGATCCCGTAATGCTTGCATTTCTAATATGTGTTCAGAGACAACGTTGTCTGTTTGAAAATTGTGTAGTTGGTGGCGGGTAATAGTAATGATTTTTGAATTAGTTGCTATATGTAGGAGTTTTCCCTTTTTATTTAATACATTTGTAATATTTTAATAACTATACCAGTGTAAGTAACAGCCTTCTGTGGCTCCAATTCCTCACTGGGACCAAAATTTGCTTCTTTTGACAGCAAGAAGGGGGCCCACTGAACATGTGAAAGGGTTCTGCTGTGGGACCATAATAAAGGGCCCCGCGATGGGTGTAAAGGGCCCTGGGACTCTTGCCCCAGGGCCCTACAGGTTCTAGTTACACCTCTGACTCTGGCACTCCCATCATTTAATTCCATAAAGTATTTTTTATTGTCTTTAAGGCCACTCTGGCATGCCAGGATGTGCTTTGTCTTCCTTGTAGCATTTGGAAAAGAATATTTCCTCTCACAATATTTGTAATAAATTGCAGTTTTGCGCTCAACAGAAATCCCATTATGGAAATGTTTTCAAACTCTAGATGTTGGTCTCACCATTTTACTGAGAGGAGGAAAAGAGCAACCACTGTACTGAGCAGACTATAGGGAAACATTGTGCTGTGATGGTGGAGTACATTGATAGAAATTATTTAAAGGTTCTAAAGATAAACTAATTTGTCTGACAAATGTACCCTCTTACCTGTCTAATGCCCACTTCCTGCCCGCCGTATAGGGAATTGATGGCTGCGGGGTGGTCCTATTGTTCTGGGACGACATCCTATGACATCATCCCACTTTCCCCGCACTTGAGTGCCCGTGGAGGCACGCAGCGATGCGATTCAGCTGCGTGGCTGAATCCAAGGGACAAGGCGCAGCCCCGATCTCGGTAAAGAGCTGATCACATGTAAACAAGAAAATGCAACTTATCGGCTCTCCTCACCTCACACTGACAGTGCGTGAGTAGAGGAGAGCCAGTCAGCAGTCTGATGAGACCTGCACAGATAATCAAGGCACTGATTATCAGTGCTGCCACAACAATTCCCATCTGTGCTGCCCATCCGTGCCTGCTCATCGGTGGTGCCTATCAGCACTGCATATTAGTGCCTCCTCATCATTGTCACCTCATTAGTACCCATTAGTGCTGTCTCATCAGCGCCCATAAGTGCCTCCTCATTAGCGCCCATCAGTGAAGGAGAAAAATTACCTATTTACAAAATTTTCTACCAGAAACTAAGAAACTTTTTTTTATTTTCTTTCAATTTGCAGTCTTTTTTTTTTTTTTTTTTTTTAGCAAAAAAATTTAAAAATCCAGTGGCGATTGAACACCACCAAAAGAAAGCTCTATCTGTCTTAAAAAAAAAAAAAGTATAACAATTTAATTTGGGTACAGCGTTGCATGACTGCGCAATTGTCATTGAAAGTGTGACAGCACAGGTGAAAATTGGCCTGGGCAGGAAGGGGCTAAAAGTGCCCGGTATTGAAGCGGTTAAGGCCTGAGAGGAGAGAAAACATCATCTACTATATCCCAACAATCACCCAACTGTATGGAGCCAACAAGCCAGCTAAACTGGAGCTTTTCCACTGCAGTGGCAGAAATGCATATTTTTCTTGTTTGAGAACTGCATTGAGAAGTACAGTGTTACTTGAATTGTATTCCAGGATTTTCTTGTCTTCAGCCTCGAGAGCTTGCAATCATTTTAAGACTAAAGTCTCAGAAATCTTTCATTAAAGAGGAACTGCAGTCTGCTCACATAACTTGTAATAAAAACCTATTTGTCATTCTGAAGCTTCCCTCCAACCAGTTTGCATATTATTTTATATATACTGTGGTTCGGTACTTGTAATATTCTGAAGAAATCTCCCTCCACTGAGTCTGGCTGCAACCATTTTAACTGTGGGGAGCTGAAGCTGCTGCCTGTTCACTTGATGGATTTACACAGAGGCACACCTCCAGCTCTGCAGTTCTCATTGGTCCTCTTATGACTCACCCCCCCTCCCTTCCTGGCAAACTCTCACGAGAGCGAGAGAGAGCTATGCATGATGTCATAAGCCTAGGCCAGTGGTGGCAAACCTTGGCACCCCAGATGTTTTGGAACTACATTTCCCATGATGCTCATGTACTCAGCAGTGTAGTTGAGCATCATGGGAAATGTAGTTCCAAAACATCTGGAGTGCCAAGGTTCACCATCACTGGCCTAAGCTTATGACCAGACAAGAAACAGGAAGTGGGTTGTATAAGGTATTTACTGGCAGAAAAAAAAGTTAAACAACAAGGGCAGAAGATTTTTTTTTAGATGGAAAGTTAAAAAAAAATGACTGAAGTTCTGCTTTAAGGTCTTCGTGTTACATAGTTTGAATACCATGTCATACCGGTAGATATAATATTTATCATCGTAAAAGAACAGCTGGGGGCCAGGGGGCCCTTCATGGTTTCTTGCACCAGGGCCCTAAGGCCCCTTTCACACTTATACGACTTGTCCCACGATTTTGTACTGCAAAATCATATGACAAGTCATTCTCCATGATTTGCAATGACTACCATTCATATTGGCACGACTTTAAGTCGTGCCGACTTGAAAGTAGTCCCTGCACTACTTTGGTTCAACTTCTATGCGAGTTGTACTCCATAGACCTCAATGTTAAACCCTGAAGTAGCATGCAAGTCGTGCCTGAATAATATAGACACGACTTCAGTACGACTTTGTAAGCACAAGCCTGGCCTCGCTATTCGGGAAAGGAAAACTTTTCTTTCCTTTCCCGATGAGCGACAGGCAGTGCTGACAGCTGTCTGGTATGAATCCAGAGGGGGGAACGCCGCGCCAAGTTTTAAATGAAAAAAACGGCGTGGGTTCCCCCCCAGGGGCATGCCAGGCCCTTAGGTCTGGTATGGATCTAAGGGGAACCCCCTACGCCGAAAAATCGGCGTGGGGTCCCCCCCTAAAATCCATACCAGACCCTTATCCGAGCACGCAGCCCGGCCGGTCAGGAATGGGGGTGGGGACGAGCGAGCGCCCCCCCCCCCTCCTGGACCGTACCAGGCGGCATGCCCTCAACATGGGGGGGTGGGTGCTTTAGGGCATGGGGGGCACCCTGCCGGGCCCCCCCACCCCAAAGCACCTTGTCCCCATGTTGATGAGGACAAGGGCCTCTTCCCGACAACCCTGACCTTTGGTTGTCGGGGTCTGCGGGCGGGGGGCTTATCGGAATCCGGGAGCCCCCAGATCCCGGCCCCCCACCCTATGTGAATGAGTATGGGGTACATGGTACCCCTACCCATTCACCTAGAGAAAAAAGCGTCAATAAAAAACACAGTACACAGGTTTTTAAAATAATTTATTAGGCAGCTCCGGGATCTTCTTCCGAATTCGGGGGTCCTCTTCCGACTTCGGGGGTCTCTCCGCCGTCTCCTCCCGGTGTCCGCATCTTCTGCCGGCTCCTCCGCTATCTTCTGCAGCTCAATTGCTAGCGGTGGTCCAGACTTCTGCCTTCTGTCTTCTTCTTTTCTTCCAGAGATGTTGACACGACGCTCTCTCCAGCTGGAATGGTCTTTGAACGCTCCGCAACAGACTTATATAGGCGGTGACCCCGCCCCCTTATGAGGTCACTGTCCCGGGGCATGCTGGGACTGTGCCATCATAAGGGGGCGTGGTCATCACCCGGTGACCACGCCTCCTAAAACGTCACAGTCCCAGCATGCCCAGGGACTGTGACGGCATAAGGGGGCGGGGTCACCGCCTATATAAGTCAGTTGCGGAGCGCACAGAGACCATTCTGGCTGGAGAGAGCGTCGTGTTAACATCTCTGGAAGAGAAGAGGGAAGAAGACGATCCAGAGGTCCGGACCACCGCTGGCAAAAGAGCGCCAGAAGATAGCGGTGGAGCCGGCAAAAGATGCGGACACCGGGTGAAGACGCCGGAGAGACCCTCGAAGTCGGAAGAAAATTCCGGAGCTGCCTAATAAATTATTTTAAAAACCTGTGTACTGTGTTTTTTATTGACGCTTTTTTCCCTAGGTCAGTCGTTCTCAACCTTTCTAGTGCTGTGACCCCTTGATAAAATTTCCCAAGTTGTGGGGACCCCAAACAGTAAAATTATTTTCGTAGCGTGGGTTTTATTTATTTTCGTAGCGTAGCACCCAAGGCAAGACAAGTAATTTGCGCCCCTAACGCACGGACATTTAGCGCTCCCTGAGTCCCTTCCACTCATACATTATTAAAACCCCTTAGAGCCGTTTCACACTAGGACGGCTTGTCAGGTGACTTAGCCGCCTGACAAGTAGCATCCCGTTCTGTACAATGGAACCGTTCTAATCGGAGCGACGCAAGTCTCTCCGACTTAGAAAAAGGTTCCTGTACTACTTTGGGGGCGACTTGAGGCGACTTGCATTGACTTCTATATAGAAGTCGTTTTGCAAGTCGCCGCTGCAGTCTTGTTTAAGTCGTCGGAGGCAGTCGCGCTGCAAGTCGTGCTGCCTCAATGTCAACCGACTCTTATGGTACATTTTAGGATGTACCACTCCTTCTCTTTGTTCTCCTTTCTTTCCCTTTTATCTCTCTATCCTCATTTCTTGTTTTTTTCCCCATTCCTCTCTCTAGCCGTCTTTGTTGTTCTTTCTCTTATTCTTTCTCTCCCCTTTTCTTTGTCCCCCCCCTCTTTTCCTCTCCCTTCCATGTAAGCTCTACTTTTATGCCTTCTATTACTCCTTGGTGGGGGGGTGGGGGGGTGGGGACGAGTGGCAGTGCTGGGGGGAGTTCTGATCAGCCAACTTAGGTGCTCTTGATCAAGGTTATCTGCTGATCTGAGAACTGAAGTGGGGACTTTTAATGGCAACTATAATCACAGCTAGTGTTACTCACTGTGTCCCCGACTTTGTGGTGTCTCGCAGCAGTGACACCTATGCCGAAATCAGGAGATAGGGTCTCCTCCAACCCCTCCCACTTCACATTTCTCACCAGTCAGCTGACCTCTAGTCTCTTCCCCCCCAGCCATGTCGTGAACAGAATGGGCGGCTGCAAAGAGGCTGAGCGGGCGGCCGCGGGCTCCGGGAACAGCCCGGCTGGGCGGCTGGGAGAGCGGTGTGGGCTTCAGGAACAGCCCAGCATTCGGTGACCCCTGGCAAATCATCATTCGACCCCCTAGGGGGTCCCGACCCCCAGGTTGAGAACCACTGCCCTAGGTGAATGGGTAGGGGTACCATGTACCCAATACTTATTCACATAGGGTGGGGGGCCGGGATCTGGGGGCCCCCCTTATTAAAGGGGGCTCCCAGATTCCGATAAGCCCCCCGCCCGCAGACCCCAACAGCCAACGGCCAAGGTTGTCGGGAAGAGGCCCTTGTCCTCATCAACATGGGGACAAGGTGCTTTGGGGTGGGGGGGCCGCAGGGCGCCCCCCCATGCCCCAAAGCACCCACCCCCCATGTTGAGGGCATGGGGCCTGGTACGGTCCAGGAGGGGGGGGGCGCTAGCTCGTCCCCACCCCCATTCCTGACCGGCCGGGCTGCGTGCTCGGATAAGGGTCTGGTATGGATTTTGGGGGGACCCCCACGCCGATTTTTCGGTGTAGGGGGTTCCCCTTACAATCCATACCAGACCTAAGGGCCTGGTATGCCCCTGGGGGGGAACCCACGCCAGTTTTTTTATTTAAAACTTGGCGTGGAGTTCCTCCTTATGATTCATACCAACTACTGTATGTTTTAATTTGTTAATGCCAAACACGTGGCAAAGTAGTACTGCTGTAAAATCGCAACCGCGAAATCGCGGTAAAATCGTGCGACTTTGAAGTCGTATAAGTGTGAAAGGGGCATTAAGGTTCTAGTTACGACCCTGGATTGGCCCCTGCTGCAGCCTCGAATCCTGTGAATTACTTTACAATATTTCAATCTGATCACGGGGGGAGAGGAGACTGAGGAATTGCTTCCTCCTGCCTGCAGCAAACTGATGACATCATATCAGCCTAAGGCACTGAACTGGAGATGAAGGACGGCTTTATAATGATAAAAGACAAAGATTTTCTGAAAAATGATCCTGTTACTGTAAATTGTGAGACGTCAGGAATTTATTGTAAAAGTTTGACAGATCCTCTTTGGTGTACATTTGTATCACGCATTTGTCTTGCATTGCTCTTCATTTTATGATACATATTTGGTTTTGTTTGCATTTTAATCCACGTGCATCGGGATGTCGTGACCTGGGAATTTTGTCACGGCGGTGTAATGATGCGGAGAACTATCTCTCCCCATCTCCAGCCTGCCACTCACTGTCACCCCGACCCCCGGCACACAGACATCGCTCCCTCTCATCGGCTGCTAATAAGATGTGATGGCTTCTTCACCGCAGATACGACTATCTCCCCGATCACATCCTTCCTGCTGTCATTCCGGCTCAGCCTCTCTCCTTCCATTTAAAGGGACGCGGTTGTAGCATCTTCTACATGACGCTGGGAGGGGTATGCTTCCATCAAACATGAAACGTGACGGCCTACCTGCAGAGCGAGCGCTAATCCCTGGGAGTGCTCTTCAGCCTGGAGTGGCCGGTGTGCTTATCATGTGACAGGTCCTGTGTCATTATGACCTCATACACACAGAGCTTCAAAAAAATGCAGCCGTTACAGGTTTTGAGATTTTTTTTTTTTGCCTGTAAAAGCCCCTCCTATGTAAGCCTATGGGATGGATTTACTATAAATAAATAGTCTGTGCACTTTGCAAGTGAAGCTGCTCCAGAACTTAGTAAATTAGGTGAACAAGGTCATCTAGAGCCGAGGGCGAACATGCCAAATTGCAACTGCCCCCCCCCCCCCCCCCAGATGTATGAGCATCATGTTTCAGCAAAAATCCCCCCCCCCCCCCCAAAAAAAAAAATATCAAGCACTAATCTGCCTGCTTACCCCCTAAGCCAGTGGTTCTCAACTCCTGTTTTAAATATTACCTTGGGGAGATGCAGACTAGAATTCTGCAATCACTGAGCAGCAAATGATATCACCTGTGATGTATTTCAGTTATCTTGCAAACCTGGCCCGTTAGTGGGCCCTGAGGACAGGAGTTGAGAACCACTGCCCTAAGCATAAATAACCCCTTCTCCCAATACAAATCTGCCTCCTGCTGAAATCCACTCCCCCCCCCCCCCCCCCCGCCCTCCCAGCACAAATTCTCCCCAATGCCCACCACATTTCCCCTCCTGGCACAAATACCCACAATCATCTCTGCTAGCTAGCACAACCCCCCCCCCCCTCCTAGTACAAATCCTCTACTCCTCAAATTTCCCCTCCCAGCACAAATTCTCCCCAATACCCATCCTGGTACAACCCCCCCCCCCCCCCTGCTAGCTAGCACAACCCCCCCCCCCCCCCTCCAAAAAAAATTCCCCTCCTAGCACAACCCCCCCCCCCCCCCCCCACTACCATCTTGCCTTTTTAGCACAAACCCCCAAAATTCCCCCTCCTAGCACAATTCCCCCCCCCCCCCCACCATATTACCTATCTAGCACAAAACCCCCAAAATTCGCCCTCCTTACATGATACCACAGTGCCCAGGACAGCCATCCCTCCTGCCCACCCCTTGTCCCAGCCCTGGAGGTGAAACTCACTTTGCAAAGAGTACCCAATCACATGCAAAGGAAAGAAAAAATAAGAAGAGTGCATTTTTGCTTGCACATGATTGGATTATGGAAGTCAGCAGAGCTTCCCTCATTTACTAACCACTTGACCTCCAAGCCATTTTTCTGACACTTTTCTTTACATGTAACGATCAGTATTTTTGCTAGAAAATTACTTAGAACCCCCAAACATACATACATACATACAGTATCTCACAAAAGAGAGTACAACTCTCACATTTTTTGTAAATCTTTTCTTCTATCTTTTCATGTGACAACACTGAAGAAATGACACTTGGCTACAATGTAAAGTAGTGAGTGTACAGCTTGTATAACAGTGTAAATTTGCTGTCCCCTCAAAATAACTCAACACACAGCCATTAATGTCTAAACCGCTGGCAACAAAAGTGAGTACACCCCTAAGTGAAAATCTCCAAATTGGGCCCAAAGTGTCAATATTTTGTGTGGCCACCATTATTTTCCAGCACTGCTTTAACCCTCCTGGGCATGGAGGTCACCAGAGCTTCACAGGTTGTCACTGGAGTCCTCTTCCCCTCCTCCATGACGACATCACAGAGCTGGTGGATGTTAGAGACCTTGCACTCCTCCACCTTCTGTTTGAGGATGTCCCACAGATGATCAATAGGGTTTAGGTCTGGAGACATGTTTGGCCAGTCCATCACCTTTACCCTCAGCTTCTTTAGCAAGGCAGTGGTCGTCTTGGAGGTGTGTTTGGGGTCATTATCATGTTGGAATACTGCCCTGCGGCCCAGTCTCTGAAGGGAGGGGATCATGCTCTGCTTCAGTATGTCACAGTACATGTTGGCATTCATGGTTCCCTCAATGATCTGTAGCTCCCCAGTGCCGGCAGCACTCATGCAGCCCCAGACCATGACACTCCCACCACCATGCTTGACTGTAGGCAAGACACACTTGTCTTTGTACTCCTCACCTGGTTGTCACCACACACGCTTGTCACCATCTGAACCAAATACGTTTATCTTGGTCTCATCAGACCACAGGACATGGTTCCAGTAATCCATGTCCTTAGTCTGCTTGTCTTCAGCAAATTGTTTGCGGGCTTTTTTGTGCCTAGGGCACAAGAAATGAGCCTAGGCCATCTTTATGTAGAGCAACAATTCTTTTTTTTTCAGATCCTCAGAGAGTTCTTTGCCATGAGGTGTCATGTTGAACTTCCAGTGAACAGTATGAGAGAGTGAGAGCGATAAAACCAAATTTAACACACCTGCTCCACATTCACACCTGAGACCTTGTAGCACTAACAAGTCACATGACACCGGTGGAGGGAAAAAGGCTAATTGGGCCCAATTTGGACATTTTTACTTAGGGGTGTACTCACTTTTGTTGCCAGCGGTTTAGACATTAATGGCTGTGTGTTGAGTTATTTTGAGGGGACAGCAAATTTACACTGTTATACAAGCTGTACACTCACTACTTTACATTGTAGCAAAGTCTCATTTCTTCAGTGTTGTCACATAAAATAATATAATAAAATATATATGTATACATTTTTTTTTTATCAGAGGCCCTAGAGAATAAATTTGGTGGGTTTTGCAATTTTTTTATCTTTTATTTGCGCAGTGCAATTTTTTCGGAAAAAATACTTTTTTTTTAAATTTTTTTTTATCTAAATGCAAAAAAACTGCAATACTTAACCCAATTTTTTGGTAAAATATAAAATATGTTACGCAGAGTAAATAGTTACCAAGCATGTCACTCTTTAAAATTGCGCATGTGCAACAGCGACAAACAATATAAATGTTACTATCCATAGGTGACACTTTAACAGCCTTTACAAGTTACCACTTTAGATTTACACATGATGTCTGGTGCTAGACTTACTGGCCATGATCTGACATTCGCTGTAATACCTCACATGCGTGGGGTGATCGCTTGTGTGTTTGTTTGTTTTTTGTTTTTGTTTTTTTTTTTAATATGTATTTTTACACTTTTTTTTTTTTTTTAATCACTTTTATTGCTGTCTCAAGGAGTGTAAATATCCTTTAAGACAGTAATAGGCATATGACAGGTTCTCTTTATGGAGAGATCTGGGGTTTATAAGGCCCCGAATTCCTCCTCTGCACTTAAAAGCATTCAATCACACCAGAATATTCAGGGTTGTACAAGGCATTCTGAGGTAACAGGATGAAACGGAAAGCTTAGGGGTGCACTGGTATCACTAGATTGGCTTCAAAAAAGGGTGGGCTCGGGCGGGGTGCAAAAAAAAACTGAGGCTTTACAACCCTTTTAAGGTTGGTCTCTGCCGCCTTCTTGTCCGTCTAATGCCTGGGGGGGTCATTGGTGTGCTTGTGGCGATTGCCAGCCCCGCCCCCACTCCCCCGTCACTGGCTTTGATTGACAGTAGCGGGAGCCAATGCAAAGCCAGTGAGACCCGGAAGTGGGGGAGAGCAGAGCTGCAGACATGCACAGCGCTGGATCAAATAAGGGCTCAGGTAAGTAAGAGGGGGTGTGAGGGGCCAAAACTGATGCCTAAACATTTTTTTACCTTACTGCAAGGAATGTATTAAAGGGATTGTAAACCCTCCTGTTTTACATCCTATGCATTAAGGTGAAAAAACACTTGATTGGATAGATTGATAGCAGTGCAGCCATTGGCTTCCGCTGCTGTCAATCAAAACCAATGGCGCGGATGCCGGGGGCGGGGCCGAGTCCGGCATTCGTGTCTATGGACGCAAATGCTGGACTCGGGAGCGTGCCCGCAAGGTAACCCTCGGGAGAGCGCTTCTCCGAGGGGGTTATCTGATGCGGGGAGGAGCCGCCGCAGGACCCCAGAAGAGGAGGATTGGAGCCACTCTGTGCAAAACGAGCTGCACAGTGGAGGTAAGCATGATATGTTTGTTATTTCAAAAAAATAAAAAACGATCCTTTACAATCACTTTAAGGTAGGTTTAGGCTTTACAACCACTTTAATACAACACACAAAAAAACAAACGCATGCTAATGCACTTGTATTACCACAATGCACCAGGATGCCAAGGTTTGTGTCTTTCTATCCAAGCTTGATTTTTTTTTTTTTCTTCTCTTGGGCTGAATTTATAAAGTAAGAGAGGCAAGGGTTAATCCTTTGATTCCCCCCACTACCGCAGTAATAAGTATGTGTGTCGTGTCTTCATTGTGTGCCATTCAATTCCTGATGATTCCGTTTGCCGTGTCTCTGATTGCGTGCTTCCTGGTGCGTTAAATGTTATCATTCCTGTTTCGTACGCCGCCGCGCCCTTCCCACTGAACCGAGGACTGCCGCTGCACACAACACTCGTTAACCCTCTCTGCTCCTCAATGTTACATTGCAACAGGCTTACAGCCTAATGTCCCTCTAACTCTTCACCTAATGCTTGATATTCTTGGGGATCTATCAATAGGCAGAGCCAGATTTAGACTTTGGGGAGGGTCCAGGGCACTTTAAGGTTTGGGGGGTGGTTCTGAGGTAGGAGAATAACAGTATATGACTGCTGGACAATGAACTTCTGGTATGCGAGTTTTTTATTTCATTCTTCTAGCTAGCAAGAATGAACACTCCTGGCCCGACTCGTGTCTACACGCCAAAGAGTATTCCTTACAGGCAATTCATTGTACATATAACTCTATCACATTACGTCACAAGCACACAGATGATACATTTCCTTTACAAAATATTCTGACCCTTCACCTACTCTTACTAATGCAAGCAGCTTACCAAAGCATATCGTTTCACAAGCATTGCCCAAGCCTTGCTCTGCGGTTACCTCTTTAATCAGCTGACTGGCCTTTGACACATCCTGGACAGGAAAAGTGTGCTAAGCTTAAGCACAGATGGCTTTGCTAAAGGGGGAAGTGTTCATTTGCCAATTCACAGCCTGTCACATTCTTCTAAATCAGCCCTACTACACACCTAACCATGGCCATATAATCTGATCCCCATTCCTACTTCATTCCCCCCTTTGATCATAATCATAGCGATTAATATGAGCGAGATTAAGCATCACTAACTAGCATACAGGTCTGCTTTCTAATGGATCAAAGCCCAATGTGACTGAGATTTTTTTTTTTTTTTTTTTTTTGGGGGGTTAATGGCTGGTATTTCCACATAGCCATAATATGGGTCGCAGCCTTTCTTTCTACGGTGGCCTCAATGAAACTCTGGATCATTCTAGTCCCAAGGGGAATCAGACAGGGCAGCAGCATACATGCTACGAGTATTATTACAACGATCCCCAATATAGCCTTTACCCCATATACACTGGGAAAACCCCAATCTCCGAACCAGCTACCAACATTAAAACCTTCCCATGTCTGGACTGGCACATGAGCTAATTTTTTCATTCTACCAGTGATTTCCTCAACTACTTTTCCTGTGTTGTCCACTTCTAAGCAACAATTACTCAGATTAAATTTTCCACAGACACCACCCTCAGTAGCTAACAGATAGTCTAAGGCAAGTCTATTCTGATACACATGAGCACGTAAATTAGTTCCTTGCTTAGCAAGTAAATTTAAGGCAGCAGCAGTTTCGTTAGTAATTATTTCTAATACAGCCTGTAACCTTATAATTCGATTAAGCATATAAATTGGCGTTCTATAACCGTAACTGCCATCTTCGGCCTATGTGGCTGGACCATAATACTGGACAATACGTTCTGGGGGCCATTCATTATCTTTCCAGTTTCCTATCTTCAGACTAGATGACCTCCGCTTCCTTTTTGAACCTATGTACACAGGGACTCCCAGTTCTTCCCTATTTCCCAGTGGAAGAAGGAAAAATGAGGGTTTTAATGTACCTAAGACACAGGCTCCTGACCAGTCTTGGGGGAGCTCTGAATAGGCTTTATTCCCACAAATCCAGTACAAGTTTTCTGGGGCCTTCCAGTTAGACTCTTTGGTGAGATTTTCCCATAGCCCTTTTAGATGAGTGAAATTGGTAAAGGGGTGTGGGTCAGGCACGGGTACGTTTGTATCACTCCACCAGGATGTACTTTTTGAAGTGTTGTTATAAAACTGTTGTCCTAAACAGGCCATTTCTCCTACATGTGTTTTATACTGGGGACCCGACCTGGCTATACAATATTTCCCAATTATTGACGTTTTCAGGTGCCATTCTGACCTTATTCGTTCATGGGGCTGCTCAGAGGTGGCACTGAATGGCACATCATAATCTTTTTCCCTGGCTTCCCAAGGCCATTGGTCTCCCATGTTGGTTCCTCCACACACATAGCAATCTGTGACTTGTAAATTGTCAGCCACACTTTCTGCCAGTTCAATGAACAGGTTCTTTGTGCTAGGGGGCACTTCCATACCAGTGGCTAGCTCTTCATATAAGGAATGAAATAGCTGATGATTAACACTCTTTGTTAGTTCAGTTTCTAGTGAGACATACACAATTGTACCGGGGTCTGATCCTTTACCATAAATATGAACTCCAAACTTATTTCCCCATTGTGCTAAAAACTGGACAGGGTTATGTATGGTGAAATTCACAGGGGTGCAACTTCCCACTGTGCAGCTGGATGAACCAGCTAAAGATTGTAGAATGGCATCCTGATTTTTCATTCCCCATGTTCCCCAGGCAGCACACCTCCAGTTGGGGTAGTAATTCCATTCCTCTCCTGCACAGCTAGGTCCCAGTTTCCCTGAACAGATGTACCTATCATTTCTTAAATACTCTCTCTCCCATTCCAATCCCCCACACCCTCCCCTTGGGAAGTGGTTGAGGTTGATGGCAGCACACACATCAAAGATTAGGCTTGCTGCAGTGCTGGGGTCAGTGATCAGTGTACGGTTTATCAGCATACCGGTGGAACTAAAGCTCCGAACGGTTAGCCAGGTTTTATAGGGTGCATAAGTGGGGTCATAACAGGTTATCTGATTTTCAAAGGAGCACATTGAATAGGTAGTCCCATTATGTATGCAGGTACCAGTCTCTGTGCCCTTGCATTGATAATGGGAGTGCCACAATAACATCTTGGTAGTTACGGATCCTACTCTGGTAGTCTTTATACAAGGGTCACATGAGATACTCTCCCCCCCTGTTAACCTGGTCAGTATCACTATTATGACTATCAACAGTCTCATTATAACGATTTTAGTAAACATTACACCGATGAATATCCTCAAGCTTCAGCTTGTGCGTAGACCAACCAGCGTCCGGGCTGTGGTTGGAGCAGAGCTTAGTAGATATCCTTTATCTTCCGCCGTGCGTTGAGCCAGCAGCTTCCAGGGGTGTGCTGGCCGCAGGGCTGCAGTCTGTCTATCTTCTGCCGTGCGTAAATTCAGCAGCTTCCAGGGGTGTGCTGAACACAGGGCTGGAGTTCTTCCTTCTGATTTCTCTGGTCAATCTCAGTCCCAAAGGATCTTGGGGGTCTACTGTACTGTGCCAGGAGTCTGTGAGGTCAGCAGCTCGCTTTACCCTGGAGTGGTGTATCCAGGGTGTCACCTCGGCTACCTTAATGGCTGTTGGGGTAGATAGCAGAACAATGTAAGGACCTCTCCATTTTGGCCCTAGTGGGGTTATGTTCCACTCCTTTACCCACACTGTATCTCCTGGTTTAAAGGGGTGTACTGGGTTCGACAAGATTATGGGAAGTTTCTCTTGAACCCATTTTCCCTATGTCCTGCATACTTTCCCCAAGTTTCTGTATCAGTTCACGGTTAACTACCCCTCCTATCTGATGCAAGTCTCCTCTTATCCCTCTAATGATGGGTGGGGGCCTACCATACAGTACCTCAAAAAGGGGACAGATTTGTCCTCTTTGTTGGGGCACTCCGAATTCTCAGTAAGGCAATGGGCAACATCAAGGTCCACTCCATTTGGGTTTCCTGACAGAGCTTAGCCAGTTGTGACTTGAGTGTGCGGTTCATCCGTTCAACTTTTCCAGAGCTTTGGGGCCTATATGCGGTATGTAGTTTCCAAGTAATCTTAGGTGCCGTTGCTAATTCCTGGAGACACTTGTGGACAAAGTCAGGGCCATTGTCTGGGCCTATATCTGGGGATAAACATCTTTTACAAAACTGCTTCCGTCAGTAAAGTACTCAACGTTTGGATTTTCCAAGGGGCTGTCTTTCAAGTCTGGTCGGCTTACATATCCAATACCCGGAGGCTGTCATGAGTTAGGGGTTCTTGTGAGGTGGGGAGCAGAGTGGCTGGGTTCAAAGGGTTTACAGTCTCTAAGTGGATACGAGGATTTTCACACAGCATAGCTTGATATTTAACCATTCGACTGGTCGTTAACCAGTGATTTCCCTTGTAATCCATTAATGCCTGTACCTGGTGAGGGACTCGGACATAAGTCTCCTGACCTAATGACAACTTGTCAGCTTCGACCACAAGGAGGGCTGTTGCTGCGATGGCCCTCTGCAGGATGGCCATCTCTGAGCTACAGTGTCCAGTTGTTTTGAAAGGTATGCTACAGGGCGCTGCCAAGACCCAGAGTATTGTACCAGGACTCCTACTACTATTACTTGTTTTTCACTGACATACAAATAGAAGACTTTTTGGCTATCTGGCAAGCCTAGCGCAAGAGTCTGCATTAGGGAGACCTTAATGTCTTAATGCTCTGTTTTGCTGTTCTCCCCATTGGAAGGGTTCCTTTTCTCCCCCTTTTGTGGATTCATAGAGGGGTCTGGCTTTTATGGCAAAGTCCGGTATCCAGATTCAGCAGAATCCTGCCACCCCCAGGAATTCACATACTTGCCGTCTGGTAGTCAGGTTGGGAATCTGACAAACAACTTCTTTCCTGCCTTCTTCCAATTGTCTCTGTCCTTGTGATACTCTGAATCCCAGGTACTTTACAGTCTCTTGTCAAAATTGCACCTTTCTCCGGGACACCTTATAACCTGCCTCCCACAGTAATTGTAACAGTTCATTAGTGACCGCTGGGTGCATGGTCATTACAGCCTGATTGACCGCTCTGAGGTCTTGAACAGGATGACAGTGAGCTGTTTCAGGTTTCTGCACTGGGAGTAGAGGTGTATTCCAGGGAGACTGACAGGGTTTTAGAATTCCTTAGTGTGAGGAATTTGTTTAAGTACTTTTGTTTTCTTACTAGGGCTTTTAGAGGGACTGGGTACTGTTTCAGGCTGACTGGAGTGGCTCCTGATTTTAATTCAATAAGGATTGAGGGAACGTGTGTGGTTAATCCTGGTAGGTTGTCTTCTGCCCACAGTCCCGGGATGTCTTGCAGTATGCGGGCTTCAAAGGGATGCGGGGCAAGGGTCCGGCTATTTGCATCAGGATCTCTCGGAGTGGAAGTGGACACTTGATTAGGGAGCCCATGGACTACTACTGAGTTCCCTATTTCTGTCCTGCCTATACCCAGAGTGCTACGGTCAGGAGTATATTTACTGAGATTTGGCATTGACAAACTTGCTGAATCTGATGTAGGTGAACAACTACTTGAGTCCCCTTGTTTACTGGACGGGGCATTTGGACATGGCTCTAACCTGTCTCTATCTGAGGTCCTTTCATCTACATACGGGGGAGGCTGATCTGTCTCTTCGGGTTGAGAATATATGTGTTTCGTTTGTTTTGTCAGTGGTACTACTCTTGTCCTAACTATAATTCTATACTGTTCCTCTTTCTGTGGCTTCTATCCACTGCAGGTCTTTATCTCCCATTTGTCCAAAGGATGCACAATCATCCAGACGGACGTTTTCTCCTAGCTAGCTGACTGACTGACTGACTGACTGACTGAGGATTTATCCGAGAGACGCACAATCATCTGGACGGATATTCCTCCTGACTGGCTGGCTGAGGATTTATCCGAGAGATGCACAATCATCTGGACGGATATTCCTCCTGACTGGCTGGCTGAGGATTTATTCGAGGGATGCACAATCACCCGAACGAACAGTCCTCCTGGAAGGTGCGTCTTGGTCATGTTTCTGTAAGTCTGACATAATATTCTCAAATAATCAGTCAATGGTCTCTAAGTCAAGGGTTCCCTGTGGGGGCCACCGCGCTCCATAGCAGGGCCAATCTTTCTCACACAATGTTATCAATTTCTCAGGGCTAAGTTTTTAAATTACAGTTCTTTAGAAAATCCCTTCTTAAAGTTGGAGATCATGGTTTGTAGAGGAGATTCAACACTATGTTTCCCACCCATTCTTATAACTTAACAGACACAGAGGGTAGGGTAAATGATGAGAATTCAGTAAGGGGTCTGAATCCTCGACACAGGTAGGGACAATAGACAACGCTTCCCTCGGTCAGTGGCCTGGACGTGGTCTCCCAGCCAGAAAACGCACTTAAAAGAGGACACGGTCACTTCACCACAAAGTGATGTCTCATACACACATCAATCATACCAGACATTCCCACCCAAAAATTACTGACTGACTGAGGATTCGTCCGAAAGATGCACAATCATCTAAACGGACGTCTCTCTCGGAAGGTGATCAGGCTTCCCTTCTCTCGATCCGTCGAGAGGCTGGCTGGCTGTCTGACTGTTATCCAAAAACAAAAGTAAAAAGGCTCTCACCTGTTCCCGTTGGAGCTCCAGCTATCTACTTCTCGGATTCCCAGGTCCATTTGACGCTACGAAGGTCGTCCACAGCAGGCCACCAAATGGGACACAGCGCAGTCTCCTAGATAACAGTTCTAGAAGGCGCCTTTTGAGACTACGATATAGCCCACAGGGCTGGCCTCTCGGACCATTCCTTGTAGGTCTGGTGGAAAACAGTGCCACCTGCCTCAACAGGTCACACCGATATTCCCCCCTTACGGCCAACGCACCAAATGAGGTAGGAGAATAACAGTATATGACTGCTGGACAATGAACTTCTGGTATGCGAGTTTTTTATTTCATTCTTCTAGCTAGCAAGAATGAACACTCCTGGCCCGCCTCGTGTCTACACGCCAAAGAGTATTCCTTACAGGCAATTCATTGTACATATAACTCTATCACATTACGTCACAAGCACACAGATGATACATTTCCTTTACAAAATATTCTGACCCTTCACCTACTCTTACTAATGCAAGCAGCTTACCAAAGCATATCGTTTCACAAGCATTGCCCAAGCCTTGCTCTGCGGTTACCTCTTTAATCAGCTGACTGGCCTTTGACACATCCTGGACAGGAAAAGTGTGCTAAGCTTAAGCACAGATGGCTTTGCTAAAGGGGGAAGTGTTCATTTGCCAATTCACAGCCTGTCACATTCTTCTAAATCAGCCCTACTACACACCTAACCATGGCCATATAATCTGATCCCCATTCCTACTTCAGTTCCTTATACACAGAGTCGGTTTACGTTCTCAATGAGCGTCACAGATTTTTAACCAGTTCAGGTCCGCCCCATAGCAGTTTCAAAAAAGAATGTTGAAGCGGTAGGCGCTTTAATATATGTTAAAGTCGAAGCAAATGTAAATGAGCCCTTAGAGCAGTGGTTCTTAACCTGGGGGTCGAATGACAGTTTGCCAGGGGTCACCAAATCCTGGGCTGTTCCTGAAGCCCGTGCTGCTCTCCCAGCCTTTTTCGTGGCCACCCAGCAGGGCTGTTCCTGGAGCCCGCGGCCGCTTCACAGCATAACTGAGGGGGGCAGAGACTAGAGGTCAGCTGACTGGTGAGGAATGTGAAGTGGGAGGGGCTGGAGGAGACCCCATCTCCTGATTTTTAGCAGAGGTGTCACTGCTACGAGACACCACAAAGTCAGAGACACAGTGAGTAAGACACAGTGAGTAACACTACCTGTGATTTATAGTTGCCATTAAAAGTCCCCACTACAGTTCTCAGATCACCATATGACCTTGATCAAGAGCATCTAAGTTGGCTGATCAGAACCCCCCACCAGCACTGCCACTGATCCCAACCCCCACCAGCACTGCCACTGATCCCACCCCCCCACCAGCACTGCCACTGATCCCACCCCCCCACCAGCACTGCCACTGATCCCACCCCCCCACTAGCACTGCCACTGATCCCACCCCCCGCCAGCACTGCCACTCATCCCATTCCCCCCACCCCCCCACCAAGGAGTAAGAGAAGGGAAAAAAATAGAGAATATATGGAAGGGAGAGGAAAAGAAGGGGAAGAACAAAGAAAAAGGGAAAGAAAGAATAAGAGCTCAAGAAAAACGGCTAGAGAGAGGGATGGGGGGGGGGGGGGGGGACAAGAAATTAGCATAGAGACAGATAAAAGGTAAAGAAAGGAGAACAAAGAGAGTGGTACATCCTAAGATGTACCATAAGGGGTTTTAATACGGTACGAGTGGAAGGGAACGCTAAATGTCCTTTGGTTAGGTGCGCAAATGACTTGTCTAGCCTTGGGTGCTGACAACCCACGCTGCAAAACTAATTTTACTGTTGGGGTCCCCACAACTTGGGAAATTTTATCAAGGGGTCATGGCACTAGAAAGGTTGAGAACCACTGCCTTAGAGTCTATGCATTCAGTGACCCCAAAATCCTGGGTTTAGGGCACATGTCCCTGAACCCATACGGACCTAAATGCGAGAACCGCTTCAGACGGCGTCCAGCCATGTACAGCCAGTGAGTATTTTAGCCTGTCATTGAATCTGACAGGCTGCTGGCAGCGGGCTGTATGCTGCACCTGCATAGCTCCCAACTGTCCCCTCACCATCTGGCTCTTCAGGCTTTTACATGAGAATGGAGGGGCCATTGTGTATGGGGAGTGTATGGGCTGGCACTGTAATGGTTAAACCTTGTCTGTCGCTTGGCAACTTGAAGTTTCAGCTCCCTCCATACATTTTCTATAGGATTAAGGTCTGGAGACTGGCTAGGCCACTCCATGAACTTAATGTGCTTCTTCTTAAGCCACTCCTTTGTTGCCTTGGCGGTATGTTTTGGGTCATTGTCATGCTGGAAGACCCATCCATGACCCATCTTCAGTGTTCTGGCTGAGGGAAGAAGGTTCTCATCCAAGATTTTGCAATACACAGCCCCGTCCATTGGCCCTCAATACGGCAAAGTTGGTCTGTACCTTTTTAGCAGAGAAACCGCCCCAAAGTATCATGTTTCCACCTCTGTGCTTGACTGTAGGGATGGTGTCCTTGGGATTATAGTGAGTGTAGCCCCCCCCCCCCCCCCCCGGGTCTACTGGGAGCAAGGAGTTACCTCCAGACACAGGGGGCAAGCTTGCATTCACCCCAGGGCTGAGTCCATGGCTATAATGGGAAGTTAGAACAGAATTTGGGTGCCAGTCACTTTAGATATTTTCAATGCTTTAATCAGTAACTTGAAATAAGTAGTAGGAGAGAGGGTTAGGGGAGGTTTCAGATACCATTTGCAGATCATTTACAGACTCCTTGAATCCAAAGGTAAAACATCTTTCTCTTTTAGCAGATCTTGAATACCTGGATAGGCCTCTCACACAGACCTAGCAGCTGGTAGACTTTCTGGACAAGCCTCTCTCACAGACTTAGCAGCCAGGAGCCAGTTACCACGGTTTAGATTGTAGAATAGGATTTAGCTTCACAGTGTCCAGAACCCTCAAGCCATCCGGCAACACTGTAAGAGTAGTTTAGGTATAGGTGCGTCCTCCAAACGAGTTACCAGGCCCTCCTGAGAGACCAGCCTTCATCCTGGCTCTCTCCAGCAAGGGTTTTCCCCTGGATCTCCTCAGCTTGGCTCGGCTTCTTCCACACAGGCAAGACAGCCTAAGGACCACCCCAGGAGTAGTAGGCCCCAGACAGGCTTCTGGGCCTACTTGCAGAACTTGCAGCAACACATCCTCAGGCCAGGATGGCCCAAGGAGAGAGAGAGAGAGAGAGAATGGCTCTGCCCAATAAATACCCTCTTCCCAAAAAGCACAGCGGCCAGGAACCTCCTACTGGGCTGTTCTGGAAAAAGAATAATTATCACAGTTCAACCTTCAAATCTGAGCTGTCTACAGCTCAGCCAAACTAAATTTACACTATAGCCCCAGTTTTAGGAACAGGGGGCTACACGAGCATTTCTCTTCCTCCAGACACGGCAAGTCGAGTTGATGCCAAAGAGCTCAATTTTGGTCTCGTCTGACCACAACACTTTCTCCCCTATCCTTCTCTGAATCATTTATATGTTCATTGGCAAATTTCAGAAGGGCCTGTACATGTGCCTTCTTGAGGAGGAGGACCTTGCGGGCGCTGCAGGATTTCAATCCACGGCGGCGTATTGTGTTACCAATGGTTTGTTTGGCGACTGGTTCCAACTGCCTTGAGGTTATTGACAAGCTCCTCCCCAGGGCCGTTTTTAAGGCAGGGCAAAAGGGGCAGCTGCCCTGGGCCCTGTCATTGTTGTGGGGCCCAAAGCAGCTGCCTCATACTTGCCTACTATACTGGTTTAAATTCCCTCATCCCTTGAGGTTTTAGTCCCTTGTTGTGTCCCAATATCTCAGTGTGAAGTGCTGCTACTAATGCTGCCCAGCTCTGCCCTTTTGTTGTGTACAGATGACTCCCCTGCAGACCCTGTGTTCCTCTGTAAATAGTGGCGGCATTCATATGTAAATGGCGGTGGCCGGCGGCATTGATATGTATATCTTGCCCCCCTGAGGTCATATCCATAGTAATCTCTAGCAGCCAATCAACAAGCAGAAATCATATGCTGTAACCTCTAGCAACAAATCAGTGAGCCGTAATGTGTGCTGTAACCTCTAGCAACCAGTCAGTGAGCATGTGGAAGGCTGAAAGGATCTGGACAGCCGCACACCGGGATAAATGGATTAAATTCTTCTTTTATTCGTGAAGCAGGATCATAGGGTACCTAAAACACCACTGGAGTAGTACAGCACGACAACTGACGCGTTTCACACACAAAGTGCTTACTCATAGCTCATAACCAGTCAGTGAGCGGTAATGATACACTGTAACCTCTGGCAACCAATCGCAATCGCTGCCTGATCTGATTCAGTAAACTGATTTTGAGTCTAGCTGCTATTTATTGTATGTCTCAGAGCAGGTGGAGAGCGAAACTGCATTGGGGGGGGAGCAAGAAAAGTTTTGCCCAGGGTCCAATCAATATTAAAGACAGCCCTGCTCCTCCCGTGTAGTTCTTGGCTGATCCCTCACTTTTCTCATGATCATTCTTACCTTATGAGGTGAGATCTTGCATGGAGCTCCAGACAGAGGTCAATTGATGGTTATTTTGTATTTCTTCCATTTGCGAATAATCTCTCCAGCAGTTGTCTCCTTCTCACCAAGCGTCTTGCTGATGGTCTTGTAGCCCATTCCAGCCTTGTGCAGATCTACAATCTTGTCCCTGACGTCCTTCGACAGCTCTTTGGTCTTGCCCATGATGGTGAGGTTTGAATAGAAAAGACATTCTGTGGACAGGCATCTTTTTTTTATTATACACATAGCGAGTTGTCATTGGGAGCTCCTTCTTACAGGACTAATCTGTGTACCACATGAGCACCTACTGTAGCCAGTCTGTGGAAGCCAGAATTATTGTTGGTTAGTCGGGGATAAAATACTAACTTTACTTGCTGAACTGCAAAAATATTCTGTCTCTATCATTTAAAGTATACCTATGATAACAATTATAGACTCATTTCTTTTGTAAGTGGATAAACGTACACAATCTGCAGGGGAACAAATAATTATTTTCCCCGCTGTACGTGGCCGGTACATCAACAAGTTTGTTTCATAGGGCAGAAGTCTTTGTTCTTGAAAAGCAGGGCAATAACAAACACAGATTCTAATACGTTTTGAGGGTACCCCACTCTTCTTCAGAGCTGAATGTCTGCTGCACAACATGTGTTCTTATTTACAATTATCTATTTATGATGGTATAAAGGACACATGGTGTACAGCAGACATTCGGATCTGAAGAAGAGTGGGGTACCCTTGAAACACGTTAGATTTCTATGGCCCTTGTGGCATCTTCTCAGTCCGTCTGGAGGCACGTATGGAGGCTTTGATTGTTCCTTTTTTACATTTGTGATGATCCCTTACATATGTCTGTTTGTTTTGAGTTTAATTATTGATTTTTATCTTTTGAATAAATGGTGTTGGGGTTAAAGGACTAGGCTGGTGCCCTCTGTTTTTTTTTTTTTTTTCTTTCTATATATAAAAAAAGCAGGAACCGATCCTCAAGCATGTGATCACATAAGGTGAGCTCTGTCTGACTTGCTGCAGCTTCTAACTCACATTGTGAGACGCTCACAGTGTGCAGTGAAATCTGAGGAAGCCATTTCAGTCCAGGAGAGGAGCCGGTACAACTGTGTGTAAGACTGAAGAAAAGGTCGTTCATCTTCAACTCTGTTTTAGTTGGTAAAGGTCAGAGCCAGCCCCCCCCCCAGGGCCATAGCATGCCAGGTCACAGTTGCCTGTGCTACCTCGGTCACCCCTGTTGCTGTTCTCTGACTATAGTAAAAGACAGGCTTGTTTGCTGAGAGACGGAGCAATACAATAGAGCTCCATTCCCATGGCTTAGATTAGCAGCCATCTGTCACTCATGTGCCCCTGTTCTGCTAATCATTCAGTGTCAGCTCTGTACAATGCGCAGATGGATGGGTAAATGGCTCCTGTGTATGCCTGCCCTCGTATCGATTCCCAGTCAGCTCAATTTCATCTGACGTCCCATGTGGGATCCCTAGTGCTGCTGGCTATTGCATCAAGTGATGGGGGGGGTAGGAAGAATCCTTATCAAGTGTGATCAGGAGCAGAGAGGATCGCTATCAAGTATTATCAGGAGTAGGGAGGATCCTTATCAGGTGTAATCAGGAGTAGGAAAGATCCCTATCAAGTATTATCAGAAGTAGAAAAGATCCCTATAACGTATGAAGAATCCCCGACAAGTGATCAGGAGTAGAAAGGATCCCTGTCAAATGTGATCCAAAAGAGAAAGAAAGCCTGTCACGTGATCAGGAGAGGGAAGGATCCCTATCAAGTAATCAAAAGTAGGCAGGATCCCTATCAAGTGCGATCGGGAGTAGGCAGGATCCCTATCGAGTGCGATCGGGAGTAGGCAGGATCCCTATCGAGTGCGATCGGGAGTAGGCAGGATCCCTATCGAGTGCGATCGGGAGTAGGCAGGATCCCTATCGAGTGCGATCGGGAGTAGGCAGGATCCCTATCGAGTGCGATCGGGAGTAGGCAGGATCCCTATCGAGTGCGATCGGGAGTAGGCAGGATCCCTATCGAGTGCGATCGGGAGTAGGCAGGATCCCTATCGAGTGCGATCGGGAGTAGGCAGGATCCCTATCGAGTGCGATCGGGAGTAGGCAGGATCCCTATCGAGTGCGATCGGGAGTAGGCAGGATCCCTATCGAGTGCGATCGGGAGTAGGCAGGATCCCTATCGAGTGCGATCGGGAGTAGGCAGGATCCCTATCGAGTGCGATCGGGAGTAGGCAGGATCCCTATCGAGTGCGATCGGGAGTAGGCAGGATCCCTATCGAGTGCGATCGGGAGTAGGCAGGATCCCTATCGAGTGCGATCGGGAGTAGGCAGGATCCCTATCGAGTGCGATCGGGAGTAGGCAGGATCCCTATCGAGTGCGATCGGGAGTAGGCAGGATCCCTATCGAGTGCGATCGGGAGTAGGCAGGATCCCTATCGAGTGCGATCGGGAGTAGGCAGGATCCCTATCGAGTGCGATCGGGAGTAGGCAGGATCCCTATCGAGTGCGATCGGGAGTAGGCAGGATGGGATCCCTATCAAGTCTAATTCAGAGTAGGAAGGATCCAGTGGCGGCTAGTGGTATATTTATTATTATTATTTATTTATTTTTATTTTTTTGGGAGGGGAGCGGCAAACAATCCACCCATCGCTCGGTCAGTCACCAGCCCCGCACTTGCCCCATCCAGGTCACGGGCAGCTCTTCCTTCGGACGGCGTCTCCTCCTCTTGGTGCTTCATGGAGGCTTCCCCTGCGTTTCCTCCCTCCTCCTCCTCGGCGGCCAATAGAATCGCTTTTCCTCTCGGCCAATCGGGTGATGGGTCTCGGGACCAGCTTCTTGATTGACCGGAAGGAAAATCAGGAAGGCATTAGTGACTAATAATTCGCTATTGTCACACAACTGGGTGGCGCACCTGATTGGCCAGGAGAAGAGTCAGTGTTACAATGGCGAATATTCATTCTATAGTGTCACACAACTGGTTGGGCTTCTGTGCCCCTAGCCCACCCTTTTTTGAAGCCTTTTTAGAGCCTCTGGCTCTAATCGCATGCTCCTAAAAAATAAAAACCCCATTGGAATCCATGCGTTCTGCTTGTAGATTAGGGGGGAGGCGTACCTGCATTATAGGCCACCACTGGAAGTATCCCTGGCATGTGATCTGGAGTAAGTGGGATCCTTGTCAAGTGTGATCAGGGTGTGATCAGGAGTAGGATCAGTGGTGGCTCATCCATTAGGGGTGCAGGGCGCCACCCCCCCCCCCCCATCCATACATTCCCCCCCCCCCTTTTTTTTTTAACACATGATTAGAGCCTGTGGCTCTAAAAGGCTTCAAAAAAGGGTGGGCTCGGGGGTCCCCCTCCAATCAGGTGGGTGCCGTCTGTGACCCGACCAAAGTAGGAAGGATCCCTATCAAGTGGTACCAATATGCTTGATACTGATGATGGGAGTCAATCCTAAAACATACCTATAAATGATGATGACCCCAGGGCACAGCAAATGTTCTAGTGGCCATGTGCTCTGCGCATAGGCGTGAGCATGGGGTGTGCCAGGTGTGTTTGGACACACCCTAATCACTATGTGTTGTACAGATTCCCCCTGTTTTGCCCCTACCCGCCCCGCAGTGCTGCGGGGGGGGGGGGGGGGTGTCTCAGGATGAAGAGCGGGGGAAGGGGCTAGTAAATATGTAATTTGCCGGCTCCTTCCTTTTTTCTAAATGAACACAGTGAACACACTCGCTCACTGTGTTCATTCATAACTGAACCATAGTAAACTGTTCACTATGCTTCAGTTTGTGAATGAACAGGAAGCAGCTCAGCACACAGCACTTCCCATTCATTCCCTGTGCAGCTGAGGCTGCAGAGAAAGGGGGTGTGTGTGTGTGCGCTTTGGGGTGCTCACCCTAATGTAATAGACTGCGCACACCTATGGCTCTTCGCTAAATGATCAATTCCTCTTTCAAGCGATCTCCCTCCATATGAATAATTGATCTGTAGTCAACAACCCATTTGAACGATATGCCTGGAAGGAAGTGGATTTCAATAGGTGAAATAAACGATCATCATAGTTACATAGTTAGTCAGGTTGAAAAAAGACTCAAGTCCATCTAGTTCATCAGTTATCGATTGTTTCTCTGTTTTAACCATGTAATTTTATAATCTGTTCCATCAAAATATGATCAAATTCATAAGCAAAGCATCTCAGTGCTGCCGATCGAATCTGATTTAAACTGAGTTTAAAGCAGGAAATCAGATGGGAAATTACGCTTATTTGATTGTTTGCCCATTCAATCGTTTTGATCAAATCGCACATCATCGATCAGGAGATAAAAATAAAGCATGAATGGCCACCCCTTGAGGAATCGAGTTCCCTCCCTAAAACCGTGACCCTTCATTTCGTGAGCTGATGGATGGTGCCATCAAATACACAAATAGTCCAAGATTCCAAAGGGTCACCAGCACACGGTTATAGTAGTACAAAAGTTCAGACCTTTATTCTCCACCACATTTTGGGACCTCTGAGGACACAAGAGATCCTCAGTGAAGAGGAAATTAACTCTGACCGAATCGCACATGAAGAGGAACTCAAACTTTTGGAATAATGAAGTTTGGACGGCAGTGAACACACTGTGGTGACCGTCCAATGAGAATGGCACTAGCTCTTGGGGGAAGAAGGAAATGACAAGTAGAACCTTACAGATGTCCTGAGATGATTTCTGATGGGATGAAAAAATACAACTTCTTGAATAATGAAGATCAGACAGCTGTGCAGACACTGGCCCAACACCTTCTGAGCTGTTAATAGATTGAACAGTAGTGACCATCCAAAGAGACTTCACCCCTTTTTAAATTTGTAAAGCCCTAAATACTCACCTAAATTCAAGGTCATGGAACATGTTCAGTCCTGAGTTTACTGTCCTCTGGACTTCGTGTTCTTCATTGGGGTCCCACGCCTGGTGATATGGACACTTTCCAATGGGTCCATCGGTGGGGCCATCACAAGGTCCCAAAGACTCCAGCAATCATGGGGTGACATCATAGGCAAGGCTAGTCATCCACGGACCAAGATTGCAGAGGTCTTCAACCCCAAAGGATGCTCAGTGGTGGGTCAAGTGGTGGTGGATTCATCCAATCTCTTGATTTGTTGAAGGTCAGACAGCAGTGCACACACTGGCCCAACACCTTCTAAGCCGTTAATAGATTGTACAGTGGTGACCATCTAATGAGACTCCACCCCTTTTTAATTCAAAATGCCCTAAATACTCACCTAAATTCAAGGTCATGTGATGTTTTTAGGTCGTGAGTCTTCTCTCCTCTGGACTTAGCGTCTTTTATTGGGTGCCTATGTCTGCTGCCTGGTGATATGGACACTTCCAAATAGGTCCATTGGTGGGGTCATCACAAGGTCTTGAAGACTCTAGCAATCGCGTGGTGATGTCATGGGCAAGGCCAGTTGTCCGTGGACCAAGATCGTAGCAGTCTTCAATCCCAAAGGATGCTTAAGGGTGGGTCAAGTGGTGGTAGATTCAGGTAAATTACAAAGGGTTTAGGAACATTTCTTTAAAATAAGAAATGTGAATGTGTGGTAGCTGGGTGAGTGCTATAAGATGGGGGGGGGGCTGATAATTTTGCCCAGAGAAGGGCAGTGGCTCTTGAGGGAAGAAGGAAATGACAAGAAGAGACTTCAGAAGAAGTTCTGAGATTATTTCTGATGGGATGAAGGGAAAATCCATTCTCTCGAATAATGAAGGTCAGACGGCAGTGCACACACTAGTCCAACACCTTCTGAGCTGTTAATAGATTGTACAGTGGTGACCATCTAATGCGAATCTGCTGGTACTGAAGTATGGAGGGTGTTCGATATTTCTGTAGCTGAGCTGGCAGCTCCACTAATTGCCAAGATCCAAAATTCACCAGGTGACAACGCTGTTTGTAGGTGACCTGTAAATAACATGTAAACCCAACACTTCATATTCCTGATATGTGGTTGCTGTCCCATGTACCTGTATGAGAAAAGTCTCCTGTTCTTTGTATTGCTTCCTTTGTGTGAAATCCCTGGTGTTCCTGCTAGTCCCTCTGCTTTCCTATTAAAAACTGACCACACTAAGCAGGAGAGCACAGCATGGTCAGTTCTCTAGCTGTGCTGGGAACTCCTCCAATGATCTAACTGGTCCTGACACCCCCCCACAGTCATTCACTGGAAAGTTCAGTGAAGGGCTGTTTCTCCTCCCCCAGTTCTTATGCAGCTGAGAACCAAGTGAATGTGATCACTTATAAAAAAGGGGGGGGGGGGGGGGGAGGTATTGATTTTTTTTTTCTTTTATATATCTATACACAAATATTTTTCTTTTTGCTTTTCATTTCTATTTTACACTGAATAGGTTGTTTTTACAAGGTGAGAGGTTTACAATCACTTTAATTAGACTTGGCTCCTCCCACTCAGTTTGGCACATTGGGCAGTAAGTGCTTTCCATCAAATGCTCTTAGGTTTGCACCTAATGTTTCCATAGCAGTAAAAAGTTTTATGGGGTTGGGTTGCTGGCCCAGCGCCAACTCTCCTCTTTTTTTTCTTGTAGCACGGGCTTGGGACCGGCAATGGCGGAGCTCGTTTGATTGCGCGGGGTTTTGGTTAAATTGATAGAAACTACCAATTTTCCATCAGTAAATTTTCTTCAAAGCAGAAACTGAACTCTGGGCACAAAAACATTCATTTAAACAAATTTCTCAATAGACACAAAGGAGTTAATTTACTAAAACTGGATAGTGCAAAATCTGGTGCAGCGGTGCATGGTAGCCAATCGGCTTCTAACTTCAGCTTGTTCAATTAAGCTTTGACCAAAATAAAAAAAAATGTGGAAGCTGATTGGTTTCTATGCAGCGCTGCACCAAATTTTGCACTTTTCAGTCTTAGCAAATCAACCCCAAAGGATATACAGTAAATTTACTGTGACAGTGACATCACTGTGCAGAGAGTGGAGCTGTGGGAGGGGCCATCAGGCCCCACCCACCACAGGCTGATTGCAGAAAACTACAGGAGGGGGGAAGAGACAAGACCAGTCACCCGACACAAGGAGAGAGAACAGTAGTGAGTGGTCTTTAATACAGGAAGCTGAGCGATCTAACATCGCCGATGGCTCGGTTCTCTCACCTCCCCGAGCGGAGTGCTGCTGCCTGTCAGTCAGCATCTCTCCTGCTCTGCTCCTCCACGCTCATTGGAGCACTGAGCTGTGGGGGGGGGGGGGGGGGGCGGGGAGTGGCTGTCTCAGCGGCTCGCTGAGAGGCTGAGACTGCCATCAGTCCAAGCACCTGGCGGATCGAGGTCTCCCTTAGTCGGGATGACGCAATGCCTCTGGTGACGTCAGCAGAGAGCGGACTTCAGAAAACGAATTGCACTCCTGTGACCCATAGGAGAAGCCCAGCCAAAACGAGCTCGGGCTGGACTTCTCCTTTTTAATTCAAATGATGCTTGGCTCCATCTAATGGCCAAAATGCGGTATAGTTTTCTGAACTGCCTCCAATGAGAAAATCTACTGCATTTTGACCACTAGATGGAGCTGGCGGTCATAGGAACAAATCTATTACTGAAAATTTGGGGAGAATTTGTCCAGCCTGTACAAAAGTTTCTGACATTTGTCCAACGGATGTTTTAATAACCATGCCTCTTCGTGTTCCTCTTATTTGTTCATTGTATTTGTGTGTTTTCTTCTTTATTTTGTGTGCATTTGATTATTTGCATTCTTTTATTTTTTTTTGGCAGTTTTTTTCTTAAGGATAAAACATAAAGAAAATATTAAATATTGAGGGGCCATTTTTTGACACAGAAATAGGTCCAGAGTAGAGGAGAGCAGCTTCTGTGACCCCCCCAGGAACCATGTTAAATCCATTGCACCTTTAAATCTGACCTCCAGCCTTCACTTATACAGTTGCACAGGCCCATCTCCTGTACTGCAACCGCTTACTTAGAGCCTGCCTCATTTCCTGGCTGGAGGAAGTCCAGCATCATCTAGCCCTTTCCTCCCCAAGTCTAGCCCTGGACCTATCCCTGGCCCACTTTCATTCTTTTGACCTCATTTCAATCATGGAGGCTTAGCATCACATGTGGGCTGTCAGAAACCATGAAATCAGACCGAGATAAGAAGTACAGTTAAATCACACTTGTTTAACCTCTTGGCGCTTTAGCCAAATGACGGCCACAGCGTGAACCTGAATTTCCAGGAGGCCGTCATATGACGGCCTCCCCTTTGCATGCGCCCCCTGCAGGGCGCGCGCTGTGGTCACTGAGTCACTGAGACCCGGCTGATCACAGATCTGAGTAGGGGCCGATCACGGCCCCTTACCACGTGATCAGCTGTCAGCCAATGACAGCTAATCACATGATGTAAACAAAAGCTCGGTAATGTGTTTTTTTTTTCTTTCTCCTCACGCTGACCGCATGAGGAGAAAAAAAAGCCGATCACCGGCTTATGTGCAAGGGTCATCGGTCCAGAAGAGGAAGAGGCAATTCTGCCTTATCTGTGCCCACCAGTACCCCCTGCCAGCACCACCTGCCATTGCCACCTGCCAGTGCCCACCAGTGCCACCTATCAATGCCCACGAGTGCCACCTATCAATGCCCACCAGTGGTGCCAATCAGTGCCACCCAGCAGCGCTGCATATCAGTGTAACCAACCAGTGGCGATCAGTGCCCATTATTGCCACCCATCAGTGCCCATCACTGCCACCTATTGGTGCCCATCAGTGCCGCCTCATCAG
The DNA here is from genome assembly GCA_037952835.1 of Lithobates septentrionalis. Classification (NCBI taxonomy): domain Eukaryota; kingdom Metazoa; phylum Chordata; class Amphibia; order Anura; family Ranidae; genus Lithobates; species Lithobates septentrionalis. The sequence continues at coordinate 48,282 of JBBDGP010005546.1, forward strand.
CGTACATTAATGAAGGAGCAAAATTACCTGTTTGCAACATTTTATAACAAAATATAAAAAAAATAAACATTATTTGAAAAAATTTGCTCTTTTTAAAAATTTTTTAACAAAAAATAAAAACCACAGAGGTGATCAAATACCACCAAAAGAAAGCTCTATTTGTGGGAAAAAATGATAAAAATTTCATTTGGGTACAGTGTAGCATGACCGCGCAATTGTCATTCAAAGTGCATCACTGCTGAAATCTGAAAATTGGTCTGGACAGGAGGGGGGTTTAAGTGCCCAGTAAGCAAGTGGTTAATAATAAAAGTAAAAAAGAACAAACGTAATCAAAACAGCCAAAGTTCAGTAACCGAAACGGATAGTCAGCCAAGCCAGAAGTCAGGGATCAATGTAGTGGAACAGCAAGCAGGATCTAGAACCAGGAGGGATGTTAGCGAAGCCAGTCTTTAAACAGGAACGCAGGAGATAGTTTCTTGTGATGTTGACCAAGACGAAGGCAGAGATCCTCTGGACTGGATGGCTTAAGTAGGCAGGACTGACGAGCAGGATATCAACAGCTGAGTAACTGTGGAGAGATAGGAGCTGGCAATTAGCCGACAGCTGAGCGGCCAGCTCAGAGAAGGAAGGGCTGAGCCCAGCCAGGACATGGGCTTGCCTAGGGTGGTCTGCCTACAAACATATTCTGCCTACGAACCCTTCCAGACTGACACATGTCCATGACAGCATTTCGATATTTTCATGACTCCTCCCAAGTTGCCAGCCCATCGGGGTTGAGGGCTCTTGAGAGGAGTAGTGAGGCAGAGTTGTGAACAAGCACGATTTTACCATGTGAAACGCGTTAACCAGCTATGTTTCTGTGATCTATTCTTGACATGGTGACTTCAATAAACAACATTTAAGCTCTACCCCCCTCGGTGGGGTGTGCGGCCATTTCTCTATTTTCTGGATATCTGTTGGCGGTGGTGAGCCGAGGCGAGCACCTGTTGCGAGTTGTGGATCGATTTCCGTCTGAGCGGTGTTGCACGCTTTCTCTGGACTGAGGCAGAGTCCTGTGATGTTTTTGGGAAGCTATGTACAGCACCCTGACTGCCCCTCCCACCAGCCATGTTCTGTCCGCATTGCATAGAGAAGCACAGAGACCCATTGATGATATCTAAAATAAGGTCTGTAATGGAAATGGAAAGGTTTTATTAAAAAAAAAAAGTCACTAAAGCTGCAGGTACATTGTAGGAAGCTGTAGCCAATTCTAGTAGGGAGGTCTCACTCCTCATGTAGGATTGTATATAATGGCGAATGCAGCAATAAGGATTGGGAAAACTCTCTCATCTCCTATCTCCAAGCCTAGTGGGAACAACCAGGGCCTATGGAGAGGAAACATTTCTACGAGAGACCCCAAGAAAGGTGACTCGGCCCGCCAAGCTCCACCTATAACTAGGAGAAAACGTATGGATGGACTGGCCCCCTAAGATTCGATGTGGTGTATGTGTCCGGGGCGTTGGAGCCTTTTTATAACGAGCGTATTTCTGGAATTTTTGAGAGATCGCCATATGTCATCTGGCTCCAGGACTAATGATCTCTCCCCCCCCGCCGTCCTGGGCTCTGATTGCTCCGGCAGCACCATCATCTGCTCCGTTCTCTAAATCTTCCCCACGATAGCGACCCGCGGTCACATGACTCGCCCGATCTCTCACATTCAAGGAGATGAAAAGAGAGAATGAAATAATAAAATCCCTTTTTAATCCTTAAATGAAAAGAAATACATTATTAAGGTCATCTATTATCCAAGGGGCCCCCGGCTGACTACGCCGGATCTCTCCTCGTATCCTACATTCACATGACAGATTTTTACATTTTTTTTTTTTTTTTTTCTGTTCACATGGGTGATACTTTCTAAAGCTGAAATAATGGACAGTGCTTAATGACATTTTCCCCAAAATTCTGTACATGAACTGCAGGTCACATTGATAAATATACAGCAGCGCTTCTCCTTAGGCGGATGTATCTGAGCTACAGTTCTGATGCTGGGGGAAGATCTATTACTGCGCACAGCTCACTTCCTGTTAGTAAATCTATTGATAGACAGTTCAGCCAACCACGCCCTCATCTGAAAACGATGATAGTAGCTAAAATTGGCTGTTCAGCTGCATGGCCAATGCAATATGTATATACTGCACATATATACAGTACATGTATACAAAAAAATGTATATACATATTTACAGTATATACATATCCCTTCTCCTCCTGCCCAGTCCCATCAGTGAGTCCCCTCTCTCTTCTTGTCCAGTCCCATCAGTGAGTCCCCTCTCTCTTCTTGTCCAGTCCCATCAGTGAGTCCCCTCTCTCTTCTTGTCCAGTCTCAGAAGTGAGTCCCTTCTCTCTTCCTGCCCAGTCCCAGCAGTGAGTCCCTTCTCTCTTCTGCCCAGTCCCAGCAGTGAGTCCCTTCTCTCTTCTGCCCAGTCCCAGCAGTGAGTCCCTTCTCTCTTCTGCCCAGTCCCAGCAGTGAGTCCCCTCTCTCTTCTGCCCAGTCCCAGCAGTGAGTCCCTTTCTCTCTTCTGCACAGTGCCAGCAGTGAGTCCCTTTCTCTCTTCTGCACAGTGCCAGCAGTGAGTCCCTTTCTCTCTTCTGCACAGTGCCAGCAGTGAGTCCCTTTCTCTCTTCTGCACAGTGCCAGCAGTGAGTCCCTTCTCTCTTCTGCACAGTGCCAGCAGTGAGTCCCTTTCTCTCTTCTGCACAGTGCCAGCAGTGAGTCCCCTCTCTCTTCCTGGCCAATCTCAGCAGGGAGTCCCCTCTTTCCCTTGCCCAGCACTGAGTCCCCTCTTTCCCTTGCCCAGCACTGAGTCCCCTCTTTCCCTTGCCCAGCACTGAGTCCCCTCTCTCTTCCTTGTCCAGTCCCAGCAGTGAGTCCCTTCTCTCTTTTTGCTCAGTCCCAGCAGTGAGTTCTCTTCCTTGCCCAGTCCCAGCAGTGAGTTCTCTTCCTTGCCCAGTCCCAGCAGTGAGTTCTCTCTTCCTTGCCCAGTCCCAGCAGTGAGTCCCCTCTCTCTTTTTGCTCAGTCCCAGCAGTGAGTCCCTTCTCTCTTCCTTGCCCAGTCCCAGCAGTGAGTCCCTTCTCTCTTCTTGTCCAGTCCCAGCAGTGAGTCCCTTCTCTCTTCTTGTGCAGTCCCAGCAGTGAGTCCCTTCTCTCTTCTTGTCCAGTCCCAGCAGTGAGTCCCTTCTCTCTTCTTGTCCAGTCCCTTCTCTCTTCTTGTCCAGTCCCAGCAGTGAGTCCCTTCTCTCTTCTTGCCCAGTCCCAGCAGTGAGTCCCCTCTCTCTTCTTGTCCAGTCCCAGCAGTGAGTCCCCTCTCTCTTCTTGTCCAGTCCCAGCAGTGAGTCCCCTCTCTCTTCTTGTCCAGTCCCAGCAGTGAGTCCCTTCTCTCTTCTTGCCCAGTCCCAGCAGTGAGTCCCCTCTCTCTTCTTGTCCAGTCCCAGCAGTGAGTCCCCTCTCTCTTCTTGTCCAGTCCCAGCAGTGAGTCCCTCTCTCTTCTTGTCCAGTCCCAGCAGTGAGTCCCCTCTCTCTTTTTGTCCAGTCCCAGCAGTGAGTCCCTTCTCTCTTCTTGCCCAGTCCCAGCAGTGAGTCCCTTCTTTCTTCTTGTCCAGTCCCAGCAGTGAGTCCCCTCTCTCTACTTGTCCAGTCCCAGCAGTGAGTCCCCTCTCTCTTCTTGTCCAGTCCCAGCAGTGAGTCCCCTCTCTCTTCTTGTCCAGTCCCAGCAGTGAGTCCCCTCTCTCTTCTTGCCCAGTCCCAGCAGTGAGTCCCCTCTCTCTTCTTGTCCAGTCCCAGCAGTGAGTCCCCTCTCTCTTCTTGTCCAGTCCCAGCAGTGAGTCCCCTCTCTCTTCTTGCCCAGTCCCAGCAGTGAGTCCCCTCTCTCTTCTTGTCCAGTCCCAGCAGTGAGTCCCCTCTCTCTTCTTGTCCAGTCCCAGCAGTGAGTCCCCTCTCTCTTCTTGTCCAGTCCCAGCAGTGAGTCCCTTCTCTCTTCTTGCCCAGTCCCAGCAGTGAGTCCCCTCTCTCTTCTTGTCCAGTCCCAGCAGTGAGTCCCCTCTCTCTTCTTGTCCAGTCCCAGCAGTGAGTCCCCTCTCTCTTCTTGTCCAGTCCCAGCAGTGAGTCCCCTCTCTCTTCTTGTCCAGTCCCAGCAGTGAGTCCCTTCTCTCTTCTTGCCCAGTCCCAGCAGTGAGTCCCTTTCTTTCTTCTTGTCCAGTCCCAGCAGTGAGTCCCCTCTCTCTTCTTGTCCAGTCCCAGCAGTGAGTCCCCTCTCTCTTCTTGTCCAGTCCCAGCAGTGAGTCCCTCTCTCTTCTGCACTGTTCCAGTTCTCTGTCTTCCTAGTAGTGACTCTGTCCCTTTAATTGCCATCCAGGCAGGCTGTGGGAATGGGAAGGAAACCCAGGCGGTCTGTGATTGGCCCAGCCTCCCTTCCATCACCGCTCCTCAGCCAATCGCTGCCCTCCAGGCGGTGCAGGCAGGAGGCAGGCAGAGGGATCGGTCGGAGCGGACTGGAGGCGTTCAGCACCAAGGACAGCGGCGGCCAGCAGCACCATGCGCATTGCCTGCAGCAGCTTCTCCCCGACCTGCTCCGGATAATCAGCCTGTGCAGTGCCCCCCCAAATCTCTCCGACCCTGTCCTAACCCCCGGGGGGAGATGACAGACCGGACTGCCCCCAACTGCCACCTCCGCCTGGAGTGGGTCTACGGCTACCGGGGCCACCAGTGCCGGAACAACCTCTACTACACGGCGGCCAAGGAGATCGTCTACTTCGTGGCCGGGGTCGGGGTGGTCTACAACACCCGGGAGCACAAGCAGAAATTCTACATGGGCCACAATGACGATATCATCAGGTAGGGGGGCCCCTGGGGGCCACAAGAGGGGGGGGGGGGGGGGCGGCAGGGGAAGCTGCCCAGGGCATGGAGGGGGAAGGGGCACAGTGCAAAAAAAAAAACTCTTATGTTGGCCAAAACTGCTTTAATGAGCCACCTTGTTGATTTGCCTTTCACCTGTAGGGTGCAACGTGAAATGTGTTGGGAGGGGTGGGATGGTGTCGGTGCAACAAAAATCCCCCAGAGGTAAAGGGTTAAGCCTGCCTAGGGATTATAGAGAAGCCCAGCCTACCCCAGAGTAAGTCTGCTGTGTTAGGGCTGGATCATCAGAGACATCCCCGAATAGGAACAGATGGGCTGCCGCCTTGGCGGTCCGTATTTGCCACCCATGTTTAAAGGGTGAAGCTTGCCTAGGGATTACAGAATGTCCAAGCTACACCAGAGTGAGTCTACTGTGTTAGGGCTGGATTACCAGAGACATCCCCAAACAGGGATAGATGGGCTGCCACCTTGGAGGACCCAAATACGGCCCCCATAATTAAAGGGTTGGCTTGCCTCGGGATTATCGAAAGTCTAACCTACCCCCAGAGTAGGTCCAGAGTGCTGTATCAGGGATGCATCACCGGAGACCTCCCCGAACAGGAACAGATAGGTTGCCACCTTGATGGGGCCCAAATATGGCCCCCATAATTAAAGGGTTGGCTTGCCTCAGGATCATCGAAAGTCTAACCTACCCCCCAGAGTAAGTCCAGAGTGCTGTGTCAGGGCTGGATCACCAGAGACATTTCCGATAATGCACAGATGGGCTACCACCTTGGTGGTCCAAAGTTGCCACCCATGTTTCCTGGGTTAGGTTTGCCCAAGGATTGCAGAAGGTCCAACCTACCACAGATTAGGTCTTCTGTGTCAGAGCTGGATCACTAGAGACATCCTCGAATACGAACAGATGAGCTGCCGCCTTGGCGGTCCGTAGTTGCCACTTATGTCATGTTTAAAGGGTGAAGCTTGCCTAGGGATTATAGAATATCCTAGCTACCCCAGAGTATGTCTGCTGTGTCAGGGCTGGATTACCGCAGACATCCCTGAACAGGGACAGATAGGTGGCCACCTTGGGGGGGCAAAATATGGCCCCTATAATTAAAGGGTTAATCTTGCTTCGGGATTCTGGAAAGTCTAACCTATGCCAGAGTAAGTTCAGTGTCCTGTGTCAGGGTTGCATCACCATAGACATTTCCGATAAGGGACAGATGGGCTGCCACCTTGGTGGTCCTAAATTGCCACCCATGTTTGAAGGGTTAGGCTTGCCTAGGGATTACAGAATGTCCAGGCTATCCCAGAGTAAGTCTGGAGTGATGTGTCAGGGCTAAATCACCAAAGACACCCCAAACAGGAACATATAGGCTGTCACCTTGGGGGGGGGGCTAAAATTTGGCCCCCACAATTTAAAGGGTTAAGCTTGCCTCAGAATTACAGACAGGCTAATAACTTACCTCCAGAGTAAGTCTGGAGTCATGTGTCAGTTTTGGATAGCCAGGAACATATCATATAAAAGACAAATAGGCTGCTGCCTTGGCGATCCAAAGTTGCCACCCATATTCAAAATTGCCACCTAGAATTAAAGGATTAATCTTCCCCATTATTGCACAATGTCCAACCTACCCAAGAGTAAGTCTGGAGTGCTGTGTCAGGATTGGATCACCAGAGACCCCCAAAACAGGGACAGATAAGTTGCCACCTTGGGGGGGGGGGGGCACAAATATGGTCCCCATAATTAAAGGGTTGAGCTTGCCTCAGGATTATGGAAAGTCTAACCTACCTTAGAGTAAGTTCAGCGTCCTGTGTCAGGGTTGCATCACCAGAGACATTTCCGATAAGGATCAGTTGGGCTGCGACTTTGACGGTCCAAAGTTGCCACCCGTGTTTAAGAGGTTGGGCTTGCCTGGGAAATACAGAAGGTCCAACCTGCCCCAGAGTAAGTCTGGAGTGCTGTGTCAGGGTTGGATCACCAGACACATCTCGGAACAGGGACAGATGGGCTGCTGACTTGGTGTGCCAAAGTTGCCACCTATAATTAAAAGGTTAAGCCTCCCCATTGATTACAGAATGTCCAATCTATTCCACAGTAAACCTGGAGTGAGGTGCCAGGGCTGGAGCACCAGTGCACCACAAGCAGGGACAGATGGGTTGCCACATTGGAAGCCCAGATTTATTCCCCATAATTAAAGGGCTGAGGAAGCCCAATCTAGGTGAAAGGAAGTCTGCAGTGTCAGGGTAGGATCGCCGAAGACATCCCTTAATAGGGACAGATCTGTTGCCACCCATATTTAAAGGTTTAAGTTTGCCCAGGGATTACAGAAAGCCCAGCCTACCCTAGAGTAGGTCTGGAATGCTGTGTCAGGGCTGGATCACCAGAGACATCCCTGAATAGGGACAGATGGGTGGGTTGTCATCTCAATAGCCAAATACAGCCCCCCAAATTGAAAGGTTTAAGGATAACAGAAAGCCTTATCAACCTGAGAGTAAGTCTGCTGTGTCAGGGTTGGATCACCATAGACATCCTTGAACAGATACTACGGTGGTTGGAAAATGCCTGTCAAATTCAAATAGCCCGGGCATGGAAGGGTACGGGTACAGGGGGAAAAAATAAAACTCTTTATAATGGCCAAAATTGCTCTGGGAGATGAGCCACCTTGATGATGCCTTTTCTCTGTGGGGTGCAACCTGAAATATGCTGGGAGGTGGAATGATGTTGGTGAAACAAAATACCCCAGATGTAAAGGGTTAAGCTTATCTAGGGATTACAGAAAGTCCAGCCTACCCCCAGAGTAAGTCTGGAGTGCTGTGTCAGGGCTGGATCACCAGAGACGTTTCCGAACAGGGACGGATGGGCTGCCACCTTGGAAGTTGCCACCCATGTTTAAAGGGTTAGGCGTGCCTAAGGATTACACATTGTCCAACCTAGCCCAGAGTAAGTCTAGTGTGCTGCGTCAGGTCTGGCTCACCAGAGACATCCCTGGTCCACTGACCGAAATGACCCCCTGCAGAGGCAGCTCTATTCACTGACCAGAAGTGGGGCACTTTATCTTTGAGTAGGTACCCATACTGTGGAATGAAATGCTAGACGAAGGGGGCAAATAATTCAGTTTGAGTCATATCTTCATCTGTGCCCGCCTGTCCCTGAGAGGTAGGGCAAATGTAGAACTTTTTTTGTTATTCCAACAGTGATCAAAAATTTAACCTGAACCAGCAGAAAACTGCCCCCAATGGCTCATTTATTACCATGGTGGTCCCACTCCAGAGATCACACTCTTATATCATTATCATATCGGCTGTCTTGGATCCCTGAAATATCTCTTCCTGGATACAGATGTCCTTGGAAATGTCCCTGATTTTCAGCACCTGCTTGGTGGATTGCGTCATCAACATTCTATAATCTGTGTATTGTTGGCTTCTACGATAATATTTATTATAGAGTACCATGGGTTCTCAGGTTCTATATATATATTTACTGTATTCTCTCCCTCTCCCTCTCCCTCT
>JBBDGP010005547.1:0-24794 GCA_037952835.1 Lithobates septentrionalis
AAAAAAATTGTGACCCTCAGATGGAGAAGTTTGGGGACTCTGGATTTACATTTTATTTATATTTGTAATTCACAGAAGAAGAAATCTGTATGTTTTTAAATAATGTTACATTGGGACCTTCCCCCCCCCCCCCCCCCTCCCCACATTGGGGGACAATTCTCCGGTTCTTATTCCAGGTCGGTGCTCGGGGGGAATCCGATGTGATTTCTGCTGAACGTTCGTTCTTCTTATTTCCTCCCCTCCATTGTAGGAGAGTCCTGTGACCCGATTTGCAGAGTCTCCCCTATAGAGCGTTTTGTATTGTGATATAAATAACCCGGATTGCGGATTGGCCCCGCGGAGAGCCGTTCTCTCTCCCGCACACAGGTCTGTATTGTCGGCTCCGGGGCCGGGGAGTCCCGAGGGAGGGGAGTGGGGGGGGGGGGGGGCCGGGGGTAGAATCGTCCGCCTTTCCTCTCCTTCATCACATTCAGCCCCTTCCGGAGTGAGAACATCTGTGAGCCGAGCTCTTCGGGGAGTACCGAACCAGTGTGCCGCTGGAGATGATGGGGATCCGGAGCTATACACAAGGTTAGTGCCGGGGGGGAGGGCAAATGTGCCCAACCATTAACCCTTTCCATCCCTGGGGCACAGCCACTGGCACGTGCTGGGGCCAGGCTCCTAGGGTCCCCCCCCAATCTACAAGGTCCCCCCAATCTACAGGGTCTCCCCCAATCTACAGGGTTCCAGCCTCTACGGATTATAAATCCCTGACCTCTGCAGGGCCTCAGCCTTCTCCCAGCATCACCCTGCATGTCATTGGCTGCTGATAATCTAAAGGGGAACTCCCCTCACAACAGATATTTCAGTGTTTGATGGACAGTTTAACCACTTAATGGTTTCTTCAAACTTCTAGTCTGTACACCCGCTGTGCCCATTATGAGGGGTTCCCACCATCCCTGTGCTGAGTTCCCGGGTCTGTACACCCGCTGTGCCCATTATGAGGGGTTCCCACCATCCCTGTGCTGAGTTCCCGGGTCTGTACACCCGCTGTGCCCATTATGAGGGGTTCTCACCATCCCTGTGCTGAGTTCCCGGGTCTGTACCCCCCGCTGTGCCCATTATGAGGGGTTCCCACCATCCCTGTGCTGAGTTCCCGGGTCTGTACACCTGCTGTGCCCATTATGAGGGGTTCTCACCATCCCTGTGCTGAGTTCCCGGGTCTGTACACCCGCTGTGCCCATTATGAGGGGTTCCCACCATCCCTGTGCTGAGTTCCCGGGTCTGTACACCCGCTGTGCCCATTATGAGGGGTTCCCACCATCCCTGTGCTGAGTCCCCGGGTCTGTACACCCGCTGTGCCCATTATGAGGGGTTCTCACCATCCCTGTGCTGAGTTCCCGGGTCTGTACACCCGCTGTGCCCATTATGAGGGGTTCCCACCATCCCTGTGCTGAGTTCCCGGGTCTGTACCCCCCGCTGTGCCCATTATGAGGGGTTCCCACCATCCCTGTGCTGAGTTCCCGGGTCTGTACACCTGCTGTGCCCATTATGAGGGGTTCTCACCATCCCTGTGCTGAGTTCCCGGGTCTGTACACCCGCTGTGCCCATTATGAGGGGTTCCCACCATCCCTGTGCTGAGTTCCCGGGTCTGTACACTGGCTGTGCCCATTATGAGGGGTTCCCACCATCCCTGTGCTGAGTTCCCGGGTCTGTACACCCGCTGTGCCCATTATGAGGGGTTCCCACCATCCCTGTGCTGAGTCCCCGGGTCTGTACACCCGCTGTGCCCATTATGAGGGGTTCCCACCATCCCTGCTTGATGGGACAACCCACAATGGGTGGAAACTTCGGAAATTAATTAGGGGCTCATTCACTCCAGATGCTTTTGGATGGACTGGGTCTCTGCGCTTCTCTTTGCAATGCAGGCAGATCATGGCTGGTGGGAGGGGCTGTACATGGCTTCCTGAAAACATCACAGCCCCCTACCTCAGTCCTCCTCCTAAGAGCCCTCAGTCCTGATGCAAGTGGTGGGCGGGCTCTTGGGAGGAGTTATACAAATATTAAAATACCTTGATGGATGGGTGTCATTCTGGAGGAAGGGGTGTGCCTAGTCAGGCTGTATTTGCATAGGTAACGCCCACATCTAAAGCCGAGCCTCCATGATTGAAAGCATTAAATGAAAGGGGCGGGGCCTGGGGAGGAAAGAATTAGATAATGCTGGACGTCCTCCGGCCAGGAAAGGAGGCGGGGCTCTATCTGACCTGTGGCAGCTTCTAATGCACAGTATGTGAAGCTCACAGTGTGCAGTGAAGTCAGAGGAAGTCCAGGAGAGGAGCCAGTGCACCTGTGGAAGACTGAAGGGGAGGCCGGAGTTCTTCTTTAGCGCAGTTTGCGGTCATACGACGCGCCCGCCTCCCACTCTATGGAGGCGGCTGCCCAGATGATGGCACTTTTTCCGGCGTGCAGCCATTGTTTTCCTCGGTAGGATTATAGCCGACCCTTTCATCTACGTCAATCTCGCCGCGGGCGCCCTGCGTGCTTCCCAAGGTTATCCGGAGAGCGCCGGCGCGCAGCCCCTTTAAGGGAATTATTCCGGAGAGCGTGCTGCCAGCGCATGAAAAACAACCTCCATTTGCTGAGCTTTTCATGTGCGTGGAAGCTGAAAGCGGTTGCCTTGGAAACGCAGCAGAAATGGGAAAATGACAAAGATTGAACAAAACACCGATTGAAAGGAAACACTGTGAGGGGAGCCGCGGCGGCGAGGGCGACGCTCCGTGACATTGAGCGCCAGATAAGCGATGTGGTCACTGCGCCATGGATACCGACTGGATCCGGTCAGCCTTGTGCTTAAAGGGCCCTCGGCTGACCTTCGCCACTCGGATAATTCAGCGTTTTTCTGTCGAGTCCGAGGATCCGACCGCGTCCGGCGATCAAGGTCACATACAGGGCCTTGAAAAAGTATTCATACCCCTCAAAATTTCCCACATTTTGTCATGTTACAACCAAAAACATAAATGTATTTTATTGGGATTTTATGTGATAGACCAACACAAAGTGGCTCATAATTGTGAAGTGGAAGGAAAATGATAAATGATACAAATAAATATGTGAAAAGTGTGGGGAGGGGGGGCATTTGTATTCAGCCCCCTTTACTCTGATACCCCTAACTAAAATCTAGTGGAACCAATTGCCTTCAGAAGTCACCTAATTAGTAAATAGAGTCCATCTGTGTGACATCATGAAGGCCAAGGAACACACCAGACAGGTCGGGGATAAAGTTGTGGAGAAGTATAAAGCAGGGTTAGGTTATAAAGGAGTTTCCCAAGCTTTGAACATCTCACGGAGCTCTGTTCAATCCATCATCGGAAAATGGAAAGAGTATGGCACAACTGCAAACCTACCAAGACATGGCCGTCCACCTAAACTGACCGGCCGGGCAAGGAGAGCATTCATCAGAGAAGAGCCAAGAGGTCCATGGTAACTCTGGAGGAGCTGCAGAGATCCACAGCTCAGGTGGGAGAATCTGTCCACAGGACAACTATTAGTCGTGTTCTCCACAAATCTGCCCTTTATGGAAGAGTGACAAGAAGAAAGACATTGGAGAAAGAAAGTCATAAGAAGTCCTGTTTGTAGTTTGTGAGAAGCCATGTGGAGGACACAGCAAACATGTGGAAGAAGGTGATCTGGTCACATGAGACCAAAATTCAACTTTATGGCCTAAAAGTAAAACGCTATGTGTGGGGAAAACTAACACTGCCCATCACCCTGAACACACCATCCCCACCGTGAAACATGGTGGTGGCAGCATCATGTGGTGGGGGATGCTTTTCTTCAGCAGGGACAGGGAAGCTGGTCAGAGTTGATGGGAAGATGAATGGAGACAAATACAGGACAATCTTAGAAGAAAACCTGTTAGAGTCTACAAAAGACTTGAGACCGGGGCGGAGGTTCACCTTCCAGCAGGACAACGACCCGAAACATCCAGCCAGAGCTACAATGGAATGGTTTAGATCAAAGCATATTCATGTGTTAGAATGGCCCAGTCACAGTCCAGACCTAAATCACATTGAGAATCTGTGGCAAGACTTGAAAATTGCTGTTCACAGACGCTCTCCATCTAATCTGACAGAGCTTGAGATATTTTACAAAGAAGAATGGGCAAAAATGTCCTCTCTAGATGTGCAAAGCTGGTAGAGACATCCCCAAAAAGACTTGCAGAGAAAGGGGGTTCTACAAAGTATTGACTCCGGGGGGCGCCATACAAATCCCCCCCCCCCCCCACACTTTTCACATATTTATTTGTATCCTTTATCATTTTCCTTCCACTTCACAATTATGTGCCACTTTGTGTTGGTCTATCACATAAAACCCCAATAAAATACATTTATGTTTTTGGTTATAACATGACACAATGTGGGAAATTTCAAGGGGTATGAATACTTTTTCTAGATACTGCACCTGCCCAATCGGAGGCTCCAATCCTGTGCTGGCACTGCCATTGCCTGGCTACCAGGCACTCTGCCCCAAAAATGTCACCATGGGGTCACATGACGGCTCCAGTGCAGAACGAGAAATGCACGTTAAGAAAAAAATGTATTGTGCACTTTTTAAAAAAAACTATTCAAATAATAATAAAAAAAGAAAGCAATGAAAACTGGGGAATCCGCTACATGGAAAGAGACAAAGTATCTGTCAGTGATTTCTGTATAGAAATAATGTATCACTTCTACATCCCCAAAGTATCCACACGATCCATCCACTCACATATATAGTGACCGTTCTATGGAACAATGTACCATCTGCAGAGTATGGGCATGGGGAGGTGGGCGGAGCTCTGACCCCATCCAGCTTTGTGGTGGGCGGAGCTCTTTATTCAACTTTGTGGTGGGCGGAGCTTCTGACACCATCCACCATTGTGGTGGGTGGAGCTTGTTGCTTGTCAGGGCCCTCCTGATTCCTCCTGTATTGAATTGTATTGTAATTGGATTGTTTTCCCTCCTTTCGTAAAAAGCCGCACAAGTTGTTGGCGCTATAATATAATATAATCCTGTATAATAATAATAGTAGGTTGAGCTCTGACTCCATCCAGCTTTGTGGTGGGTGGAGCTCTTCCTCCAGCTTTGTGGTGGGCGGAGCTCTTCCTCCAGCTTGGTGGTGGGTGGAGCTCTTCAGGCAGGTCTGTAGTGGGCGGAGCTCTGACCCCATCCAGCGTTAGTGTGCGAGGTTGATGGTGCTCTGAGAGCTCAAGTAGCTGCTTCAATGGTTCAGCCTGCTCGACCAATCCGTGAGCTCCCTGTATTTCTGATGTTTTTGGGAAAAGCTGAACTCCTCTAATATAGAAATGATGGGATTTCTTCATTATAAATGTTGTGGTTTTTTTTTGTTTTTTTTTATGCACAACTATTGTAAGTATTGGAAAGTGATCTGCTATCACCATCTTGTAGTCCCTGTACAGCAGAGCTCAGACTGTGGGAGGGAGAAGCAGCACAAGGAGCCAATCATTTGTGCTACAGTGCTCATGTTCCAATAAGGAACACACTGATAGGAGGAGAGAGCAGAGAAATGGTCTCTTTAGTCTTCCGCTGCTCCATTCACCGTCCAGTTACAGGCTGCCGGTCAAGAGGTGACCAGGCTGTGTTGAGCAATTGCAGCAGAGGAAAGTCAGGTCACCAACCTGGCTCCACTGTCTGGCAGGGCTGTGTAACTCATAGGGCTGGATGGACAGAAATCCTCTTCCGCCTGTCACTTCACATAGAGGGGATCTGTTCTGAGAAACGAGGACGTCGGTGCAACCCGCAGGGGACCCGAGCCGTGTGAAAGAGGGCGCTCCCCCCCTAATGACCTCCTATTGGTTGCTGGACATGGCTGTGCTTTTAGTTCTGGAGGGAGTGGGATTAGACCCCCTGTCAGGTTTTATTGCTGTCTGTGTCTCAGTCAGGGAGATTCGCCCTCTCTATTTCCCCTGTTTACTATTATTATCATTGAAGGTAAAAAAAATCCCAAATTTTGGGCTGTCACCAGAACAGGAATAGGCAGGGCCATCTTAATGCATGTCTCCCCCCCCCGGCACTGCCCAGGGGGCCCCAAGTATATGGGGGCCCAACGATAATTGCATTGCACCAGATTTGCCAACTGTCCCGGATTTGCCGGGACAGTCACGGTCCCAGAATGACCATGTCCCGGGCAGCATCTCGGAACCTGTACTGTGCTGTCCTGATCCCACTATTGTGCCCTCCCCTCCCCTCCCCCTTTTATTGAAAGTACTAATAATAATATATGTTTAATTTTATCAACTATTTTATACTTTAATTCTTGAGAGTAGGTGTGTAAATTGGGGCTGGCTGGTAGGGGCCCCCAGGGCATTACTTTGCCCAGGGGCCCATGATATTAAGACAGCCCTGAATATAGAGGGTGGGGGCGGAGCTGGGAACTCGGGAGCAGGTAGTCTGAGAATGGTGGGAAATCTGCTCAGAGAGACTCACTTCTTCTGTTGGAGTGTGGGAACCCCTCACTCAGATCGATGTGGGCGGAGCTGGGAATGCAATAGCAGCTGGTGCCAGATGAGTGGGCATCCTTTTTTAAGGAGTCTCACTTTTACTGTTGGAGAGTGGGGACCGCTCATATCCATATGGTGGGTGGGCGGAGCTGGGGACTCAGGAGCAGCTCGTATCAGAGGGGGGGATCCGCATAAGGAGTCTCACTTCTGCTGTTGGAGGGTGGCGACTCCCCAGGTCCTTTATGGTAGATGGGTGGAGCTGAGAGCTCTGAAGCAGGTAGTTCCAGAGTGGGGGTGGGTGATCTGCCCAAGGAGTCTCACTTCTGCTGTTGAAGTGTCTGGGCCCTTCATATCGATATGGCAGGTGGGCGGAGCTGGGAACTTGGAAGTAGCTACTGTCAGAGGGGGTGGGCGATCCACCCAATGAGTCTCACTTCTACTGTTGCAACGTGAGTTCTCCTCAGATCAATATAGGTGGTGGGCGGAGCTGGGAACTCAGGAGCTGATAGGCTCGGAGAGATGGGAGATTCCTTTAAGCTCCATTCACACCTGACCGTTTCACGTTTTTGCGAGTGTTCAGGAAACACGTGAAAAGCGCGCGTTGCGCTTACAGTTTCAATAATTGGGTCCCCCGAATGCGACAAGCAGATAAATGTTTTCTGCATGATCAACACGCAACCAATGCGTTGAAATGGTGCGATCAAAAAATGTACGACTCTCAAAAGGCTACACAAGCTACTTTGTCGCACGCAGTGCGGCTCGTTAGAATGAATAGGTCGCGTCATCAGCGCAGCCCATAAACATGTCGCAATTTTGCGCACGAAAATCTCGTAGCGCCGAGGCGTGAGCGGGATCCTTTCCGATGAGATCTGACTGTAAAGGAAATGATACATCACCCCTACACAGCACATTTCCTGCGCCTTCCGGATTGTTCTCTCCGTCCGCAGCGAGCGCGTCCCCGCGCGCCCCTCCATCTGTCAGCCTTAATCTCACGCAATGAATGCAAAGCCTTCACGCGGCGCGCCGCGCTCGCACATTAAGATGCATTAAGATTTTCTAATTCTTTTGTGCGGAGAATGCTGATGAGGATTTGCGTGGGCGGGCGTCCCTCTGTTCTCGAGTCGCCGGGCGTCCGCTTTTCATGCTGAATTGCGATGACGCCGGGGGCAACAGGAGACCCCCCCCCTCTCCCTCGGGGTGAATCCATCCTCATCCCAGGAGAAAAGGCTTATGGAATATTACCGCGCCCAGGCGGATTATTGTCGCGCGTCTGCGCCATTTTGTGCCCCGGGAAGCCCGTCTTAATCCCCAAATTGAAAACGGAGCGCGCCGGCATTGTGCGGCTGGCGAGGGCGTGTTTGTCTTCCCGCGGGGAGGGAATTATTGTCTCCGTAATGCCGACATATTGAAATGATTTTATTTTTCATTGAAGGGATCATTCACATCCTTCCAGCGCGGTGCATTGGGGGAGTACTTTGTTTAGGCTGAGATGATGTCATCAGTCTGCTGCAGGCGGGAGGAAGTATTTCCTCAGTCTCCCCTCCAGTGATCAGACTGTACATTGTAACTTTGTAGAAGGAGGAGGAAGCATTTCCTCAGTCCCCCTCCCCCAGTGATCCGACTGTACATTGTAACTTTGTAAAAGGAAGAGGAGTCATTTTCTCAGTCTCCCCTCCCCCCAGTGATCAGACTGTACATTGTAACGTTGTAGAAGGTCACAAGGTGAGGGACTGCAGCAGGAGCTGATCTGTGTCAGACATTTATGATCGTGTCATCTTTGAGCCGGCATCTCAGTCCAGGAAGTAAATGGAGACCCTGGATGATGCCTGAACAAAGATGGCGCCGCCCTTCTGGAGAGGAAAACAGATTAAGGTATTGGGGGGGGGGGGGGGTGGTCCTGTGATCTCTATAAGAGGTAATGAATACCTGGAAGGGGGGGGGCGGGGGTTGACACATTACTCGACATCCATGGAAGTTACACTGAGTATTACTATATACTTCAAGCCCGTATCCAGCACAGGGCGTCCCCTCCCCCGCCATGTTGCGGCCCTGGTGTGGGAAGGAAGGTCTCCTGGGAAGGAGTCCAGGAAGAGGCCGGCCCCGTCCATTGTGTCCCGAGGCCGTCAATGAGGCCAATTCACTTTCTCCTCTGTCCGCGCCGCGACCTTCCCGCCCTTTGCGTTAAAGGGACGGCGAACCTGAAATGCAGCCAGGCCCAGGATGATCAGATTTTTACTATTTTAACCGTGTTGTTGGGTTTCATCTGGGGGGCTCATCTTCTGCTGAGGACGCTGCACCACACTGATAACTAGATATAGGGGGAGCCGCCCACAGTGATAACTAGATATAGGTGGAGCCGCCCACAGTGATAACTAGATATAGGTGGAGCCGCCCACAGTGATAACTAGATATAGGTGGAGCCGCCCACAGTGATCACTAGATATAGGTGGAGCCGCCCACAGTGATCACTAGATATAGGTGGAGCCGCCCACAGTGATCACTAGATATAGGTGGAGCCGCCCACAGTGATAACTAGATATAGGTGGAGCCGCCCACAGTGATCACTAGATATAGGTGGAGCCGCCCACAGTGATAACTAGATATAGGTGGAGCCGCCCACAGTGATCACTAGATATAGGTGGAGCCACCCACAGTTATGGTCTAGATATAGGTGGAGCCGCCCACAGTTATGGTCTAGATATAGGTGGAGCTGCCCACAGTGATGGTCTAGATCAGTAATGGCTCACCTTGGCACCCCAGATGTTTTGGAACTACATTTCCCATGTTGCTCATGCAATCTGCAGTGTAGTTGAGCCTTATGGAAAATGTAGTTCCAAAACATCTGGGGTGCCAAGGTTCGCCATCACTGGTCTAGATCTAGGAGGAGCCGCCCACAGAGATGGTCTAGATCTAGGAGGAGCCGCCCACAGTGATGATCTAGATCTAGGAGGAGCCGCCCACAGTGATGGTCTAGATCTAGGAGGAGCCACCCACAGTGATGGTCTAGATATAGCTGGAGCCACCCACAATGATGGTCTAGCAGCCGCCCACAAACTTTCTAAACCGTTTACTGTGCTTCAGACATTAGGGGGGGCGTACTGTGGCCTTTTGAAGTAGAAAAGGTCCAGACATCAGGGGAGAAAAAATAGTGCCCCATAATTGATATCAGTGGGAGGAATAGTGCTCCGTCATTGGGGTCAGTGGGAGGAATAATGCCTCATCATTGGTATCAGTGGGAGGAATAGTGTCCCATCATTGGTGTTAGTGGAAGGAATAGTGCCCCATCACTGGTATCAGTGGGAGGAATAGTGCCCCATCATTGGGGTCAGTGGGAGGAATAATGCCTCATCATTGGTGTCAGTGGGAGGAATAGTGCCCCATCATTGGTGTCTGTGGGAAGAATAGTGCCCCATCATTGGTATCAGTGGGAGGATTAGTGCCCCATCATTGGGGTCAATGGGAGGAATAATGCCTCATCATTGGTGTCAGTGGGAGGA
Source organism: Lithobates septentrionalis (assembly GCA_037952835.1). Lineage (NCBI taxonomy): Eukaryota > Metazoa > Chordata > Amphibia > Anura > Ranidae > Lithobates > Lithobates septentrionalis. The sequence continues at coordinate 9,976 of JBBDGP010005547.1, forward strand.
ATAGTGCCCCATCATTGGTGTCAGTGGGAGGAATAGTACCCCATCATTGGGGTCAGTGGGAGGAATAGTACCCCATCATTGGTGTCAGTGGGAGGAATAGTGCCCCATCATTGGTATCAGTGGGAGGAATAGTGCCCCATCATTGGTATCAGTGGGAGGAATAGTGTCCCTTCATTGGAGTCAGTGGGAGGAATAGTGCCCCATCATTGGGGTCAGTGGGAGGAATAGTGCCCCATCATTGGGGTCAGTGGGTGGAATAGTGCCCCATCATTGGGGTCAGCGGGAGGAATAGTGTCCCATCATTGGGGTCAGTGGGTGGAATAGTGCCCCATCATTGGGGTCAGTGGGTGGAATAGTGTCCCATCATTGGGGTCAGTGGGTGGAATAGTGCCCCATCATTGGGGTCAGTGGGTGGAATAGTGTCCCATCATTGGGGTCAGTGGGAGGAATAGTGCCCCATCATTGGGGTCAGTGGGTGGAATAGTGCCCCATCATTGGGGTCAGTGGGTGGAATAGTGCCCCATCATTGGGGTCAGTGGGTGGAATAGTGTCCCATCATTGGGGTCAGTGGGAGGAATAGTGCCCCATCATTGGCGTCAGTGGGTGGAATAGTGCCCCATCATTGGGGTCAGTGGGTGGAATAGTGCCCCATCATTGGGGTCAGTGGGTGGAATAGTGTCCCATCATTGGGGTCAGTGGGAGGAATAGTGCCCCATCATTGGGGTCAGTGGGTGGAATAGTGCCCCATCATTGGGGTCAGCGGGAGGAATAGTGCCCCAAGGGCTATATAAGAGCAAGTAAAGGACTGCAGTTTAGAAACCGCTGTTCTAGATATAGGTGAAACCTCGAACAGGCTTCTTGCACAGCGATGAGATTTTCCTGGGACAATTTGTGGATTAGGTTAATACCGAAATCGGGCTTGCAGGGGGGTGTGGCCACTGTATGAATTTGGGGAGGGATTTAGATTGGCTTACAGGAAGATCAGAGCTACATGTGGGTGTTACTAATGTGATATTAGTTGTCCAGAAAGGAGGCGGGGCAGTGACACGGGGTCTGCAAGTTTCGGCCAGTGCTGCCCCCCCTTCGGTAATAAAAGTGTGAGATTCATCTGTTCCATGGACAGTTTGGCTGGAGTTGTGCTTTAAGTATCACAGACCCCCAATTATTGTGTACCCCCCCCCCCCACACCCCCACCCTGAGATATACAACGGGTTACATAAACCAGCTGCTGCATCTAATAAAATCTGATTCTGAGTGCGGCGTCAAGCTCTAATCGTCTGACACAAGTGTCATTAATTAATGACTTCTCTCCGAAAACTTGTGTTTAATTGCACTCTGTGCAGCATGGCGTCCCCCCACCGCGCCGCCGAGATCACCGCGCTCTCATCACACCCCGGAGGGAAATAGAGATGCCAGAAGACTCTGCGCTCTAATGTAATGCAGTTCTCACACACCATTACTATACATTTATATAGCTCTGACATATACCTCAGTGCTGTACAGTCTCTGTACCACAGGAGCTTACACTCTAATGTCCCCTCCCCCACAGTCACACACTATTATTATTACAAATTTATATATCTCTGACATATACCGCAGTGCTGTACAGAGAATACTGAGCCAGTCACATCAGTCTCTGCACCAGAGGAGCTTACACTCTAATGTCCCCTCCCCCACAGTCACACACTATTATTATTACAAATTTATATATCTCTGACATATACCGCAGTGCTGTACAGAGAACATTCCTCCTCTTGGATTGGGGAAATGAATGTGTATGTAGTTCATTCTCTGTCTACAGCAATGCTTCAAATCCTGCAGAAGTCGGCCGGCCGGTATAATGACTCCCATCCTTCGCCAGATTTTTATCTCATTTTCCTCCCAGGAAATCGTATTCTGCGGCTGGCGGTTTCCTTGTGTTATGGAAATAAGCGCAGCGCCCGATCGGAAAGGTTAATGATTTCAGCCACTCGACTTAATAATTCCCGTTTTTTTTTTTTTTTTTCTAATATATATTTGGCTCTTCAGTTGATTTGTGTGATGAATATTCATTGTTGTGTGTGTGGTGGAGCTCACATAGTGATGGCCGCCGTACACTTTGCCCCTCGTCTCTAATTCTTTACTAATGCAACATTTCAATTATTTGCCGCAATGGGACTCTCACCGTGAAGATTCACAGAATAACTGGTGGTGGGGTGGGGATCTGCGGGGACTCAAAATTTACAAATTATTATGCAAAAAGCAAATGATCTTTCGATGCGTTATTTGCGTTTGGATGGTCATTGGCAGCATACGATGGATTGAGGGGAATTATGTCAATAAGAAATCATTGTTCTCCGTGGAGGTTAAAGGAGTGCAGCCACCTCCAATGGCCTCCTCCAGCTGCCTCCCTCAGCCCCCTCCAATGACTTGCTCCATGTGACTCCTTCAGCCTCCTCCAATGGCCTGCTCCATGGGCCTCCTCCAGTCTTCTCCAATGGCCTGTCCAAGGGCCTCCTCCATCCTGCTCCATGGGCCTCCTCCAATGGCCTCTTCCACGGGCCTGTTCCATGAGCCTCCTCCAATGGCATGCTCCTTAGGTCTCTTCCAGCCTGCTCCATGGGCCTGCTCCAATTGCCTGCTCCATGGGCCTGCTCCAATTGCCTGCTCCATGGGCCTGCTCCAATTGCCTGCTCCAATGGCCTCTTCCAGTCTCCTCCAATGGCATGCTCCATGGGCTTCTTCCAGTCTCCTCCAATGGCCTCCTTCATGGGCCTCTTCCAGTCTCCTCCAATGGCCTCCTCCATGGGCCTCTTCCAGTCTCCTCCAATGGCCTGCTCCATGGGCCTCTTCCAGTCTCCTCCAATGGCCTGCTCCATGGGCCTCTTCCAGTCTCCTCCAATGGCCTGCTCCATGGGCCTTTTCCAGTCTCCTCCAATGGCCTGCTCCATGGGCCTCTTCCAGTCTCCTCCAATGGCCTCCTCCATGGGCCTCTTCCAGTCTCCTCCAATGGCCTCCTCCATGGGCCTCTTCCAGTCTCCTCCAATGGCCTGCTCCATGGGCCTCTTCCAGTCTCCTCCAATGGCCTGCTCCATGGGCCTCTTCCAGTCTCCTCCAATGGCCTGCTCCATGGGCCTCTTCCAGTCTCCTCCAATGGCCTGCTCCATGGGCCTCTTCCAGTCTCCTCCAATTGCCTGCTCCATGGGCCTCTTCCAGTATCCTCCAATGGCCTGCTCCATGGGCCTCTTCCAGTCTCCTCCAATGGCCTGCTCCATGGGCCTCTTCCAGTCTCCTCCAATGGCCTGCTCCATGGGCCTCTTCCAGTCTCCTCCAATGGCCTGCTCCATGGGCCTCTTCCAGTCTCCTCCAATGGCCTGCTCCATGGGCCTCTTCCAGTCTCCTCCAATGGCCTGCTCCATGGGCCTCTTCCAGTCTCCTCCAATGGCCTGCTCCATGGGCCTCTTCCAGTCTCCTCCAATGGCCTGCTCCATGGGCCTCTTCCAGTCTCCTCCAATGGCCTGCTCCATGGGCCTCTTCCAGTCTCCTCCAATGGCCTGCTCCATGGGCCTCTTCCAGTCTCCTCCAATGGCCTGCTCCATGGGCCTCTTCCAGTCTCCTCCAATGGCCTGCTCCATGGGCCTCTTCCAGTCTCCTCCAATGGCCTGCTCCATGGGCCTCTTCCAGTCTCCTCCAATGGCCTGCTCCATGGGCCTCTTCCAGTCTCCTCCAATGGCCTGCTCCATGGGCCTCTTCCAGTCTCCTCCAATGGCCTGCTCCATGGGCCTCTTCCAGTCTCCTCCAATGGCCTGCTCCATGGGCCTCTTCCAGTCTCCTCCAATGGCCTGCTCCATGGGCCTCTTCCAGTCTCCTCCAATGGCCTGCTCCATGGGCCTCTTCCAGTCTCCTCCAATGGCCTGCTCCATGGGCCTCTTCCAGTCTCCTCCAATGGCCTGCTCCATGGGCCTCTTCCAGTCTCCTCCAATGGCCTGCTCCATGGGCCTCTTCCAGTCTCCTCCAATGGCCTGCTCCATTGGCCTCTTCCAGTCTCCTCCAAGCAACTATCGGAGTATCTGGAGGTTTTTGTTCTCACTTTGATGTGATGGGTTTGATTTACTAAAGACAATAAGGATGCGGACTTTGCAGGGGAATTTTCCCTTAGCATAGTGAATGAGGTGAAATTTCGCTTTACAAAGAATACCCAATTGCGTCTAAGGAGAAAACCCCCCAAAAAACACTGTTTGTTTTCTTGCACATGGTTGGCTGATGGAAGTCGGCAGAGCTTCACCTAATTTATTAAGCCAAAGGAAAGTTCCTTATCCAAGTGAGCGGCCCATTTGCCTTTAGTAAATTCCCCCCCTGCCCCCCTTGCCGCTACATCTCAGCCACGCTGCAGCCGCCATCCCCGTCTTTCGTTCCGTTTTATGTTCCCGCTCGGGGCTGTGCCGGTTGTACGGATCTTAAACCTCTCCTCCAGTTATCAGCCGCGGACACACTGGGATTTTTAATTACTTTTTTGCTCAGATGTGATATTTCACTCCTCGTCTTTTCGGCGCCCCGGGTGTCCGCCCGGCCGGTGAGAGGAAGATGAATGGCGCTCCTGGGAGTTTCGTGTTCGAAATCTCCAATAAATATATATATATAATATATATTTTTAACCTTCGGATGTCAGTTTCTATTCTACATTTTAACATCTCGCCGCTCCCACACGTACTTATTTTTCTTTCCATCGCTCCTTTGCGCATATTATTTTTTCCCGCTGATAATTGTTTTCTACTCAACCTGGAAAATGCCAATCCGGGGCTGACGGAATAAAGGCGCAGCGTGGGGCCGGTGTAAAAATAAGCCTCTCTAACAAACGCCGGGTGTTAAATGGCTGCTGCGTGATTGGTGGCGTTGGGCGGGCGTACGTGCGCATTGTTTCCCTCGGGGGACCCCGCCGAGAACTGTATGATTGAAACGGAATTGGGCAGGAGGGCGATTTCCCCGCTGCACCGTCAACCTGTCCCCAGCAGAATAGGATTGTGTATAGATCTCTCGTCCGCAGAGCTGACACCTGTTCAATAAGCTGGCTTGTAAGACTTTCAGTGCCTTTTAAAACTGCTCATGGACTACAAAGCCCAGCATGCCCTTCCTGGTGTCAGTATAAAGACCACACAATCATTGCAGTTGGGTTTCTGCTGAGGGCTTCTCTATTGATGGAGTGCTAATTTTAGTTTGCTCTATGCGCGTATTCACCTTGTGCTGCTGATCTCATGCAGCCTATTTGCAGCCATTTCACGCCTACTTGCGCTCCGGCTGTGGCTTGCACAGCATTTCTGTGGCTCGCTGCGCACCGAGAACAAGCGAAATAGGAGCAGTTCATTAATTTTAATGGACCAGATGTGATAGAAAATCTCAACATGACTCATAAATTCCGGGTTGCCGCTCAGTAGTAACGCTGCACCAATGTAGAACTTGCCCTACGCACGCCGCGTCTGACGAGCGATCGTTCCCCAGATCGTAGACAAGAGGGCGACCCTTCCATTGTGTATATAAGCATTGAAGCCAAGACTTTTCTATGAGGGGGGGGTACATTGTGTCCATTCCTGGCAGTCTGTGATTCAGTGGGCTGATCGTTTTTAGCAGATGAAATCCCCTTACTGAGTGATGTTTTGTTTGCTCTGTTCTCTGATGCTATGTGCACCAAACATGGCAACTGTCCCGGATTTGCAGGGACAGTCCCGCATCTTGGTCCTCTGTCCTGCTGATGCTGTGTCCTGAGAGCCAAGCATCATGAGATTTTAATTGCTTTGCTCTCTGATGTAATGCTGCTAATCTTCTGCAGCTATTTCTTGTACACATGTACTACACATGCTAACTGTCCTGGATTTTCAGGGACAGTCCCGCATTTGCAGGGACAGTCCCGCATCTTGGTCCTGTGTCCTGGGATCCAAGCATTGTGAGATTATAATTACTTTGCTCTCTTATGTAATGCTGCTAATCTTCTGCAGCTATTTCCTGTCCACATATACTGTACGTGCTAACTGTCCCGGATTTGCAGGGACAGTCCCGCATCTTGGTCCTCTGTCCTGCTGATGCTGTCTCCTGGGATCCAAGCATCATGAGATTTCAGTTGCTTTGCTCTCTGATGTAATGCTGCTAATCTTCTGTAGCTATTTCTTGTCCACATGTACTACACATGTTAACTGTCCCGGATTTGCAGGGATAGTCCTGCATCTTTGTCCTCTGTCTTGCTGATACTGTGTCCTGGGCTCCCAGCATCATGACATTTTAAAGGAGTTGTAAAGGCAGGAGGTGCATTCTATGCATTAGGATAAAAAGCCTTCTGTGTGCTGCAGCCCCCCTCTGTCCCCCCCTAACATTTACCTGAGGCCCCTCCCTGTCCAGCGTTGTCCACGAGTGTCTCAGCCTTTCCAGATTCTCCCTACTGATTGGCTGAGACACAGCAGTGGCGCCCTGAGCTCCCGCTGCTGTCAAAGTCAGCTAGCCAATTTAGGGAAGAAAGGTGGCCGGGTTGGGGCTCCGTGTCTGTAGGGACTCGGCTCGGGTGCCCCCATAGCAAGCTGCTTACTTTGGGGGCACTGATCAGGAGGGAGAGCCCAGGAGCACAGAAGAGGGACCTGAGAAGAGGAGGATCCGGGCTGCTCTGTGTAAATCCACTGCAACAGAGCAGGTAAGTATAACATGTTTGTAAAGTCTCGTTTTTTTTCCCTATAAAAAGAAACAATCACTTTATTTGCTCCGTGCTCTGTTGTAATGCTGCAAATGTCCTACAGTCCTTTCCTGTCTACGTGGTCTATATGTGCCAACTGTCCCGGATTTGCAGGGATAGTCCCACGTCTTGGTTCTCTGTCCTGCTGATGTGTCCTGGGCTGTGTGCTGGGATCCCAGCATCATGACGTTTTAATTGCTCTGTTCTCTAATGTAATGCTTCTAGTCTCCTGCAACCACTTCCCCGCTACATGCACCAAGCATGCCAACTGTCCCGGATTTACAGGGACGGTCCCACCTCTTGGTCCCCTGTACTGCTGATGCTGTGCCCTGGTGCGATGTCCTGGGATCCCAGCATCATGGCCTTTTAATTGCTCTGATGCAATGCTGCTAATCTCCTGTAGCCACTTCCTGTCTACATGCACTGTACATGTCAGCTGTCCCGGATTTGCAGGGACAGTCCTGTCTCTTGGCCTTCTGTTTTCGCACTGATTCTGTGTCCTGGGGTCCTAGCATCAACCTTATGTGTGTTGCTGCACATGCTCAGTAACAAGTGCATGTTCTCTGCCTATTGTCTACAAGTCAATTGGGTTTGGTGGGCAGTCCCTGATTATTTAGAGGCGGGGTCTAGACAGGAGGGTGGGGTCATGTCACAGGATTCGGGACCATAATGTTGGTATGTATCCATTCTACCGATACCTGAATGCCATTTCTCAGGATGGGGGCTCCCGGATGGTGACAACAGCGGATCATTCAGTAGGAAGAGGGGGACAAAGCATTGTCACTCTAAAAACAGGAAGTGCCTGAACAAGGGCCACTGTGGCAGGATCACCAGGGATTGTTTTAATGAAAGCTGCAGATCACCTATTGATGGCATTGTGCTGCCAATGAGCTCACAAGGAGTTAAACCGTCGCGGTGCGCGAAATTAAAGTTTGCCCGTGTAGGTCGGCCCGCGGGATCAGCCGAACCTTCTTGTCCTGGCAGGAGACCTGTTTTTCCATTTGAAATGACATCGTTCTCTGCCCGTGTTTTGGGACGGGGATCTGAATGACAGTTGCCTGGTAACTCCGCATAGCAGAGCAGTCCTTGATTTGTGCGAGAAGTGAAAAAAAAAATAAAAACGCCACCGAGAGGTGAGGGATTAATCTGCCCGCCTGCCGCCATTTACATATCCATGCGGATTTTCATCGCATTAATATTTCACCGTGTTTGTGCCATCTGGAAATTGACTCTATACGGTGCGTCAGTGGCAGCGCGGTGGGGGGCGCGTTCTGTGATGGCGAGGGGATGCCCACGGGTCTGATTCGCCCAATGATGGGGAACGCGGTACTTGTAACCATCAGGCGATGCTGGGGTAAAGGCCTGTTGCTGCATGCAAAGATCTTCCGCCGCGCTGGGCAATCTATGAGGAAGATTTATCAACTTTTGCTGCACGGCGAGGGAGAGCAAAACAGGCGCGGCGATACGTTTAATGGAGCAGATGTGATATAAAATCTCAGCGTGACTCAGAAATTTCCCCCGCTGCCGCTCAGTGGCAGCGCCGCGCCAATGTATATCCTGCGCTACACACACCGAGAGAATAATGAGCAATCGCTCTCCAGATCATAGACAAGAGGGGCAACCCTTCCATGGTAGCCAAGTGTTTCCCACGAGGAGGAGTAACATTGTATCCATTCCTGGCAGTCTGTGATTGGGTGCGCTAATCTTTCATTGTTCTCCATGAAAGCGCTTCTATTGCCCAAATGTTACAATCTGGCCAATTGCTGCTTTCAGTCAGTTTTAAAGTAGGTGCAACCCCTAACTGACATTTATTTTGCCCCCTGCTCTGATGCAATGCTGCTGATCTTGTCCCGCATTTGCAGGGACAGTCCCGCATCTTGACCCTCTGTCCCGCATTTGCAGGGACAGTCCCACACCTTGGCCCTCTATCCTGGGTTTGCAGGGACAGTCCCACACCTTGGCCCTCTATCCTGGGTTTGCAGGGACAGTCCCACACTTTGGCCCTCTATCCTGGGTTTGCAGGGACAGTCCCGCATTTTGTCCCTCTGTCCTGTGTTTGCAGGGACAGTCCCGCATCTTGGCCCTCTGTCCTGGGTTTGCAGGGACAGTCTCACACCTATGCCCTCTATCCTGGATTTGCAGGGACAGTCCCACACCTTGGCCCTCTGTCCTGGGTTTACACGGACAGTCCCACACCTTGGCCCTCTGTCCTGGGTTTACACGGACAGTCCCACACCTTGGCCCTCTATCCTGGGTTTACAGGGACAGTCCCACACCTTGGCCCTCTGTCCTGGATTTGCAGGGACAGTCCCCAGCTTGGCCCTCTGTCCCGGATTTTGCAGGGACAGTCCCGCATACCTCCCAACTTTCTGAAATGGGAATGAGGGACACCTATTAGCAAAAGTATGTAGGCCTAGGACACACCCCCTGCCACGCCCTACTTAAAGGAGAAATGTATTAAAAAAAAATGATTGGCTAAACCCACAAGTGCTTTTTACCACTACTACTCCTTTATATTGGCTTTTGGTATTTACAAATGCAGCAATTTAGAAATCAGGTGAAGGGTTTAGCGCTGGGAAATACTTTTTGATTTGAAGATAAATAGTGCATTTTATATACAATATATAGATCAGACCAAAATGAGGGACAAATGAGGAGACAGAGGGACATTGCTCCAAATCAGGGACAGTCCCTCGAAATCCGGGACAGTTGGGAGCTATGGTCCCGCACCTTGTCCTAAAGATGGTGTGTCCAGGGCCATGTCCCGGGATCACAGCATCAGCCTTTTATATTAGTTTCTGCACATGCTCCGTTAATCAAAAAGGCATTAATTGCCAGGATTGAGGCTGTGAGTAGAAAGTCCAAATATATTTGGAGAACGTGTCTGCGTGGGACCACCCCATAAAGTGATGGGTGGTCTGCGCTCATTTTAGAGGCAGTGTCTGGGCAGGACCAACCCATATAGTGGGCATGGTTTTTTGGCATGCCCCCTCTGAAAGTGGGAGGAGAGAATGGAAGCCGTAGGCGGGGTTAGTCCCCGTTGACACCTGAACATTTTGTTAAATGCGAGAAAAATTGCGTGTTTGATAAACATGTGTTGCGCTTGCAATAGCATTCCTTGGTTATGGCACCCCAAACCCGGCAAGCAGACGCATGTTTTTTCTGTATGGAAAAATGCGCCACATACAGGTCAAACCGCATGGTTAAAAAAAAAGTACAGGAAGTTCAATGCTCAAAAATCGGCATGAGCTACTTTGAAGCTTGTCGGACATCCCATTGATGGATAAAAGGACCGCCCTATGCTTGTAGTGTGGAAACGCACAAAATGTGCATAAATGCGACGCCCGACATTGCGGGTCATAGTGTGAGGGGGGGTCTTAAGTGTCTCAGGGGAACGTCGTTAAGAATGCATTGCACTTCAGCGATGGCTACATGGCATTTCCTAGGACTGCTTTCTTGATGGTGACAGCAGTGGACCATGTCGGTGTACTTGTAGTCTTCATCAGAAGCCCATGTAATAGGGTGACAATGCAGGGGCACAATTGGGAGACGGGGATAGAGCGTTGTCACCCTGTAGCAGGAAGTGCCTGAACAGGGACCTTCATGGCAGGATCATCAGGAGTTGTTTAAACGGACGCAGATATAAAAATATTAAAAAGAAACATTTAAAACAAACTTGTTGAAGCTTAAAGGAGACTTTAGTGTTAATGTTTACATCTACCTGTCATGGCGACTATTGCTGGAATCTTCCCCCCTCCCCAACCACAGTGAATACGGTCAGCGGCTGCAATGTCCGTAATGATTCTGTCTCTGGAACAGGATGGCGATTAGTCAAGGTTGGGGTCTGGACCCCCCATGACGTATCCCATTTCCGCGTTCTCACCTGCGTCTAATGTGTGAAATAGGCAAGGTGCCTCGTTTGCATGGTCCTCCTCCGGCTGGCATGCAAATGAGCCACGTGATCAGAGAAAATTAGCATATTAGTTGTCCGAGCGGGCAGGAATTGCACAGTACGGTGAATTTGGGACGCTCTGCTAAGGTTTTGGTACATTTACATTTCATTTATTGCATCGATTTTGGGTTTTGCAAGAAAAAATAAGATATCTTCATGGCTGCTGTGTAGGAAGAGCGATGGTTGCCTGTACATGAAGATGGGGAGGCAAAGGGTCACTCCACCTGGAACCGATATTTCATTGTTTGGTGGATGCGCCAGACTTTAACCCACCTGACGTTTTTGGTGTCTCTCCAAGAATGTATTGGGAAGACCTCTGTGGAGTTCCCGCGTTTGTCAGATAATGGCCATCTCCTTACTGGCCTCCTTACTGGCCTCCATGGTGGTTGTGTAAAGGTCTGTGTCTCAGTGACTGTGTTGGGAAGTCCTCTGTGGAGTTCCCGGGTTTGTCAGATAATGCCATCTCCTTCCTGGCCTCCATGGAGGTTGTGTCAGGGTCTGTGTCTCAGTGACTGTGTTGGGAAGTCCTCTGTGGAGTTCCCGGGTTTGTCAGATAATGCCATCTCCTTTCTGGCCTCCATGGAGGTTGTGTCAGGGTCTGTGTCTCAGTGACTGTGTTGGGAAGTCCTCTGTGGAGTTCCTGGGTTTGTCAGATAATGCCATCTCCTTTCTGGCCTCCATGGAGGTTGTGTCAGGGTCTGTGTCTCAGTGACTGTGTTGGGAAGTCCTCTGTGGAGTTCCTGGGTTTGTCAGATGATGCCATCTCCTTCCCGGCCTCCATGAAGGTTGTGTAAGGGTCTGTGCTGATGGGCTTCTTTGCTTCAAAGGGATTTTGAATTCCTATACAAGTCAATGGGATTAAAAAACCCTCTTGAAGCAGGTCCGCTGCCATTCACAAGGTCAGATGCACCTCGAACCGATGCTATCAAGCCCATTGACCCAGGCCGTAAGTCCATCTATTGGAGGATAGTGAACATGGCCCCACCAGCTGAGCATTGGGTCTCTGATTTTACAGCACTCCCCTCCTAAGGGTGAAAAGCACCTTCACCCGTGTAGACAAGTCTTTTGTACCAACCCTGTTCACGTCACTGGAATTTAAAACACATTGTTCCCACAAATATGAGGAATGGGATGAGCCTTCAGGTCTTGAAAGCCTTTAAAATGCGTTGGCCTCCATCTTTAAAAAAAAAAAAAAAAAAGCAACCCACTTGTTCTACAGTGAAGGCGATTGTCCGCCTGTACCATCTACAGGTCGGGGATGTACCCAGGCTCACCACATCGTCTTTCTAAATGACCATTTCAGAACATGGTTGAGTCGGCATGCACAGGAGCTCACAATAGTACAGAGTGGACGTCATGTTAGAATAGAGAAATTCAGGACACAAGGAAACCCGCTCACTTCCTGTTGCGTCTCTGGGACAGGAAGTGAAGTGAAATTCCCTCTAATGGCATATAGAAGGCAAAATATTAAAACCTGGCAAGGGTCAAATAATCTCTACTTTATCCAAAACTAGAAAGAGAAGATTTTGCTTTACATTCACTTTGCTGTACAGACTGTTAATACACATCCTCATCCTCATCCCCATCCTCATCCTCACCAATACACATCCTCATCTTCCTCCGCATCAATACACATCCTCATCAATACACATCCTCATCAATACACATCCTCATCAATACACATCCTCATCAATACACATCCTCATCTTCCTCCGCATCAATACACATCCTCATCTTCCTTCACATCCTCGTCCTCATCCTCCTCCTCCTCCACATTAATACAAATCCTCTATTAGAATATAGAACATAATTTATTCTCTTCTGTTGTCTTCTGGTTGGTTACTAATCATTCTTCTCTCTATTCTCAGGCTCCTTCCGGAACGATGGACTGAAAGCTACTGACGTCCTCCCCACACTGAAGGAGAAGGTGGCCTTTGTGTCAGGTATGGTGAGCGCTCCTCTTGTCATACACGGCCTGTTATTGGTTTATTTGGATGATTTGTAGTTGGTACTTTTACGAAGGATGAAATGTATGGCATGAGCTGTCAGCCGGGGGAATTATCAGCTGTCTTCACATTTATCTCAGATATTCCTCTTCCTCTGCTCCTAAAATTAGTTCCAGATACACGTCTACTCCGGGGTCATCACCTTCCTCTTCCACTTTCAGCATCGTGTTCACAAGCATCAAACAACCGACATGATGGCTGAACAGTAGAACGTCGTCGTCTCTGTGTGTGTGTGCGCACACATTACATGCTCAGCCCCAATGCATGTCCTTCACACCTCAGATCAGCCCCAATGCATGCCCTTCACACCTCAGATCTACCCCAATGCATGCCCTTCACACCTCAGATCTACCCCAATGCATGCCCTTCACACCTCAGATCTACCCCAATGCATGCCCTTCACACCTCAGATCAGCCCCAATGCATGCCCTTCACACCTCAGATCTACCCCAATGCATGCCCTTCACACCTCAGATCTACCCCAATGCATGGCCTTCACACCTCAGATCTACCCCAATGCATGCCCTTCACACCTCAGATCTGACCAATGCATGCCCTTCACACCTCAGATCAGCCCAATGCATGTCCTTCACACCTCATATCAGCTCCAATGCATGCACTTCACACCTCAGATCTACCCCAATGCATGCCTTTCACACCTCAGATCAGCCCCAATGCATGCCTTTCACACCTCAGATCAGCCCCAATGCATGCCCTTCACACCTCAGATCAGCCCCAATGCATGCCCTTCACACCTCAGATCAGCCCCAATGCATGCCCTTCACACCTCAGATCTGACCAATGCATGCCCTTCACACCTCAGATCAGCCCCAATGCATGGCCTTCACACCTCAGATCAGCTCCAATGCATGCCCTTCACACCTCAGATCTACCCCAATGCATGGCCTTCACACCTCAGATCTACCCCAATGCATGCCCTTCACACCTCAGATCTACCCCAATGCATGGCCTTCACACCTCAGATCTGACCAATGCATGCCCTTCACACCTCAGATCAGCCCCAATGCATGCCCTTCACACCTCAGATCAGCCCCAATGCATGCCCTTCACACCTCAGATCTGACCAATGCATGCCCTTCACACCTCAGATCAGCCCCAATGCATGGCCTTCACACCTCAGATCAGCTCCAATGCATGCCCTTCACACCTCAGATCAGCTCCAATGCATGCACTTCACACCTCAGATCAGCCCCAATGCATGCCCTTCACACCTCAGATCTACCCCAATGCATGCCCTTCACACCTCAGATCTACCCCAATGCATGGCCTTCACACCTCAGATCTACCCCAATGCATGCCCTTCACACCTCAGATCTGACCAATGCATGTCCTTCACACCTCAGATCAGCCCAATGCATGTCCTTCACACCTCAGATCAGCTCCAATGCATGCACTTCACACCTCAGATCTACCCCAATGCATGCCTTTCACACCTCAGATCAGCCCCAATGCATGCCTTTCACACCTCAGATCAGCCCCAATGCATGCCCTTCACACCTCAGATCAGCCCCAATGCATGCCCTTCACACCTCAGATCAGCCCCAATGCATGCCCTTCACACCTCAGATCAGCCCCAATGCATGCCCTTCACACCTCAGATCTGACCAATGCATGCCCTTCACACCTCAGATCAGCCCCAATGCATGCCCTTCACACCTCAGATCAGCTCCAATGCATGCCCTTCACACCTCAGATCTACCCCAATGCATGGCCTTCACACCTCAGATCTACCCCAATGCATGCCCTTCACACCTCAGATCTACCCCAATGCATGTCCTTCACACCTCAGATCTGACCAATGCATGCACTTCACACCTCAGATCTACCCCAATGCATGCCCTTCACACCTCAGATCAGCCCCAATGCATGCCCTTCACACCTCAGATCTGACCAATGCATGCCCTTCACACCTCAGATCAGCTCCAATGCATGCACTTCACACCTCAGATCAGCTCCAATGCATGCCCTTCACACCTCAGATCAGCTCCAATGCATGCACTTCACACCTCAGATCAGCTCCAATGCATGTCCTTCACACCTCAGATCTACCCCAATGCATGCCCTTCACACCTCAGATCTACCCCAATGCATGTCCTTCACACCTCAGATAAGCTCCAATGCATGCCCTTCACACCTCAGATCTGCCCCA